>UCOJ01000851.1:0-60171 GCA_900474305.1 Cecidostiba fungosa | reverse complement strand
ATTCTAGTACGCGGAGAGTGAGTAAAGTGAGTTTCGGCTCGACTGTGCACGTGGATGCGCGCAAGCTCGCGACTTGTAACCGAGTTAGACATAAGTGTTAGAAAAAGTGAATAGAAAAACTGGGTACGGTTAGAAATTGTAAACAAATGCCATGCGAAAGTTGGACTTGAAGATATTAAGGGGAATGAACCACCTTAAATTATCAAATACATGAAACATTGATTTTTATTTTTATATTCACCTTAAATTGTTTAAAGAATGTATTAAACAATTGTATGAACTCAAAAAAACTGTAAAGAACAAAAAACAATTTTATATGTACCATATACCAAGTACAACATGTCTTCGAAAGCCAAAATGCACAATTTTCATTTTTTCACTCACCGCAGACTTTCTTTGGTTCTTGGCACCAAAACTTAACAGATATGCTTGAAATACATATAATTCTACCATGAATGTGGGTATTTGAAAATAAATTTAATTAGAAAAAGTTATTAGCAGTTTAATAAAAAACTTGGTTTAAAAATATAAAAAATTACAAATATTATGCTTAAATTATTGACAACTTTTTTTAATTAAATTTATTTTCAAATTCCCATATTCATGGGAGAATTATATGTATTTCAAGCATATCTATAAAGTTTTAATACTCTTCAGTGCCCAGAACCAAAGAAAGCCTGCGGTGAGAGAAAAAATGAAAAATGTGAATGTTGGCCTTCGAAGACATGTTGTACCTGGTACATACATATGGCATGTATAACCATTGTTTTATTTTGTTTACAGTGTACTTGAGTATATTCAATAGTTTCATCCATTTTTAAACAATCTAAGATATATATATACATATAAATAAAAATCAATTCTTCACATTTTTGATAATTTAAGGTCCCCTTAAGGGGCGCTGTAATGTACGTAGTGCATACCCTATTATACTTTCATTTTGTTTTTTAACCTATATGCATTTTACTAATTCTATTTGATATTTTATTTCTTCTCAATATAACCCCGTAGACCAAATTATTTTATATGAAAATAATCAAACTCACCTCAACAAAAGAAAAAAAGAATCCCTGAACTGTATAGCCAATCAAGCAACTCGATCTCTCCATCGCTCATATAACAATCAACTGCAAGCTCATAAAGCCCCGTAACTCGCGAGTAATCCGATCCAAGCTGTTGGCTCGCTCAAGCTGCCGATAGTAGTAGCCAACCCCCGGCACACATATAGCTATACACCTCCTCGACACTGCACTACGATCTTATCTGCTCGAGCGCGAGTCGGCAGAGCCGATAAGGAGCGGCTGACGTTCCGGCTCGCGTGTTTCAGGGGCGTCAGTCGCATTGGCCGAAAATAGCTGAAGAGAGCTACTGCAGGCGCGAATCGACCCTGAACTGTGCGAACTGACTTCTCGAGTAGCTGCCGTGTGTGTACACCTGGCCTCTGATGATGATAGTCGTTCTCGCACGCCGTTGACCTTCTGGCTCGACCTTTCGCGTGTGTCCTTATATAAACAGGTTGAAGTATCAAGTCGAGGGTGCTACTGTGTAGTGGCTTTGATTTACTAGGCTATCTGATGCTGCGTCGCTTTGATAGTCAAAGGAAGGGCTTTTTGAAGCAATTGGAAGGATTGATCGGCGGAATTTGAATTTTGAAGGTGCATGCATAATGTTGGGAGATAAGATTGTAACCGGTGTGGCCAAGGACTCTTGAAACATTCAAGAAATGACATTGTTATTTATCTGAAATGTTTCGAAATGAATTAGAGAGAATTACGTATTTTATATAGTAAGTAAAATAATATTTTACCTATTAGTAAGTAATTTCCATTGCAATCTAAAAGGCATGAATGCTCGTCGATCTAAGTAATGCGTTTTATTCCCATAAAATTAATAAACGAAACTGTAAAAAATGTGTTTCTCGTCGTGCAAATAAATAGCTGGCAAAAGTCTCTCAATAACGCGACAATTTTTCGGTATACCTGCTACGTATTAGCGTCGCATATTCACGCCAGCATTGTCGCTTCGCAGTCTCTTCAGCCCTATTGTTCATTTTGCATTGTTCTAAGCCAATATACCTGGAGAGACCATGTAATCCCCTCACTGCAATCAGTTATAAGGTACTATTGTAGAGGCAATGAAAAAGGGGATTCCCCGGGCGAGACCCCGGCGCCAGAATTTTATGGTGGCAGCCGGATTGGTCTGGCGGACAGAAGGTGCAGCCGGCTACGTATCTGCAGGCGTCGTTTGGGCACCTTATTCAGCGATTATTTATAACGTCCCTCATTAGTCTCATTTATCTTGGTTTTCTTGAAATAAGTTTCTAATATGGAGAGGGTAAATTTATAGAAGTTTTCCAGAACTATTTCATGCATTTATTAGAGTAGAGGGGTCGAAAGACACTATAGTCAATAAATATTTATTATTATTATTCGACACATAAAAATATTAGGTATACATATACACGATATAAGTCCGCTCAAAAACTTTTTATATCCATAGCACATATCAAGCTGCTCCACATCCATATCCCATGCGAATATAAGCAGTAGCTTCTTATATATCTATATACGCTAAACAGCCGCGACGGCGTTCGCTCATGAAACTCCAGCCGCGCGCAGACGAAGCCAACGAGTTTTTCATTTCCGGAAAACACGCGACTACTTCATTTTTTAACGATCGCCCCGTTAATGCATATATCCTCCTCTCCCCCTGGCAAACTTATTTACGTAGCGAGACAAATGGCCAGTCATAATCGTCAAATTCACCTCTTGCACTTTTTTTTATCTTTACGACTTTTTACGCGCGCTCGTCCCGTTTATAATACCCTAATGAATTACGACGACGTAATTTTTTTCTTCCACACAGAAAAAAAAATACGCGACGCATAACCCTTCCTCTCTCGTTACATTAATAGTAAAAAGAGTTTCTTCGCAAAATTTCGAGTGTTATAATAGCCTCGATAACGACGGCGTTAAATTCCATCGGGGCTAAGGTCAGATCGGCTTTAATAGCTCGAGGATCATCGAAGGTCTCGGGCTTTCTCTCTCTCTCTCTCCTTATAGCACGCGACGCGCAGAAACAAGTATCGCGTACGAGAGCGAGAGAGAGAACGAGATTTACCGAGCAGATTGCGTATATACAGCGCTCGTAGTTCAATGCGTATATGTGCAGCGCTGCTATATACACACACACACGATGTGTATATGCTCAGGGGCGAGCTTTGATAAATGCGGCCGATGACGCTGAATAATGGCCTTCTTAATCGGCGAGCTTTATCAGCCCTCGCCCAGGTGATTCGCTGTTTACGCAAAGCCTCGCGCGCGAGGGATGAAAAATTCGCGTGCACGTTTTTTCTTTTTATATCAATGTTTTTTTTGTCGATTGTCGTCGTCGGCCTGAATTTCGCTTTAATCGAATTGTCTCAGACGCTTGGGAAAATGCTTTGTTGAATTATTCATCGAGAAGAAGGACTGATGGACACGTGTATAATTGAAGTTATCGCTTATTGCCAACTTACAGAGTTGTAAGCCGCCGCCGACGCGGGGAAAGTTCTGTTCTGGCAATGCATCCGCGCGGCAGATTTATCGAACACCTGATATGCATACTACTTTGCGGATTCGAAATGAAAAAGTTTCTGGAATTAACCAAGGTTAACTGCCGTAGTTGGCAAAGTTATTATTATTGTTGCGTGCGATGGAGTCAGATTGATTAGGCTATAATTAGCGTCAGCTTCGAGTAATGAGAAACAGCAGAGTTAAGTTTGTAAAATAATTCCTTTAATTTAGATCGACGCCTGAGAATTCGTACAGCAAACTGTATACAAAAATAAATTTTCTTTCTAAAATCGTCCATTGAAGTTCGTCAATTCGATCGCGAAGCGGCATTCGAAATATCCGAATGCGCGCGAACAGATCGTCCATTGTTGAAAACACGTGTATCTATCGTTGATATCCAAAACACTCGGACCAGAAGTTGTCCATAGTGTGATACAGGTGTTTAGTCACGTGTCCGAGATGATGAGCTTCGTCTGGATAGCTGACCTGGTCGAAGAGGATATCGTCCTCGGCTAAAGCTCGGCTAAGAGCCATAGCCTGTTGGTAGTGTACGTTGTCGTCTCCGGTGCCGTGAACCAGCATGAACTTCTTACCCCGGAGTTTTTCTACGCGGGACATTACTCCACTAGCTTGGTAGTTCTTGAGGTTGTCACTCACAGTTGGCAGACCCATGAATCGCTCCGTGTAGATCGAATCTAAATATAAAATCGCGTACTTTTGATAATATCAGACTGCTTTGTGAACAGCGGTGATGTGTGCCTTCTTTTTTACGTACCGTAGTAGATCCAGTTGGTCACAGGAGCGACTGAGATTCCGCATTTGAAGACGTTGTCGTCGTCCTTTGTCAGGATTGTGGCGGTGGAATAGCCGCCGTAACTCCAGCCCCAGATGGCCGTCTTGTTTTTGTCGATCCAAGGGAACATTTTTTGCAATTTTCTGAATAACATGAAAATAAAATTACTAGATCTATTGTAATAGTACTTGAACAAAACGAGTAAATATGGGTTATCGATTGAATTGAACGCTGGGAAATAAGAGCAGGAGCAAAAAAAAAGGAAAGTTTTCCGTTGATAAGCCATTAGCGTGTTATTGATCGATTAACCGACCTGCTGACGTTTATTTGATCCTCCATCTCGGCACTCCCAAGATTACGATAAACCGCATATATCATAGCGGTGCCTTTGGAGCTACTGCCGCGCCCGTCTATCCAAGCGTGTATCACATGCCTGTTGGTCGACATGTATGTCTCGAAGCCCACGGAGAAGCCGTCGTTGATCCTCTGACTGTCCGGGCCTCCGTACCTGTGTGGCATAATTACAATTCCGTTTAATTGTTTCGATCGGACAATTATAGTAGACAATGCCGACGAGAGATAATGCAGTTGATTGGTTTCTCTTACACTCTGAGAAAATTGTATGGTAAAAACATGTTTACTGTAAATTTTACCGTTAGAAAATTAAGAATAAAAAAAAAATTCTTTTGTTGTGAAAAACTTTTGGTATTAAAAAAATAAATTTAATTTCATTATCAGAAGTTGCAGTTGCTAAATTTAAGTACACGTGTACAATTATAATATTTAAATTATGCATCATTAAAATGATAATATGAATAAACAATAATATACATATATACTGCACATTGTCTTAAGATTACCAGAAATTTGCCGTAAAATTTTCTTGTGTGGGGAAAGCCCGCACATAATAAATATCTCGGGCAAGATGATTTTTGGATATTTCTTATTGGCCTAATTGTTTTGTTATTATGTATTTTTAAAACTTTCAGGAACTGTGTATGAGTGTAGCGCACACACATTTCTAAAAATAATGATGCATATTACAATATATTATAATATCTCTCCAAAAATCGCTCGTACAACACGTTTCGAAGAAAATGTAAATTTTCACTATTACAAGGATGTCTCAAACCGGAAGCAAGAGCTCGTAAATGCAAAGTACACACTTACACATTAACGAGCATAGGATACTTCTTGGCCGGATCGAAGTCTTGCGGCCGTAGCAGCCTGACCCTGGCGTTGAACCCGTTGGACTCGACCTCCAAATCCTGCTGCTGTGGTAATATACGTTTGCCAATCATCAACCGGAGCACATGACTGTCGGCCCAGGTGTAAAGCTCTTTACCCTCGAGATCGTAGATCCTGACAGTAGCCGGATCCGGACCCGAGCACGTGAGTACGTAGTTGGAGAAATCCTTCGAGAAGGCGATCGAGCTTACGTACTTGCAGTCGTTTCCTGTATCCAGTCAAATTTCAGGGTGGAAGTGTTAGAGGTATATATAAGTATATATATATATATATAACAGTAGTCCGCGGTTTTATTGCCACCTTGAGTTATCTATCATCGTAAGGCCGACTTTTATTGTCTTGCTCGCTTTTTTATTTGATGTGAGTGATTTTATTTACGATTATAACGTGTAAGACGCTGAGATAGTTTGACGTGTGCCTGTATATAAAGAGAAATCTTTTTACATTTACTCGCACAGTTTGACGATCAATGAAACAGCTGTTAAAGTGAAGACGGTACAAATTGCTTCCGAAATCTGGAAAACCTGTTTTACCGCTTGAAAATCTCGAAATGAAAACATAATTTCCCAAGCTTCTCATTCTTTTCGCGCCGAGTAAATCATACCCCCGAGATTTTTGGCTCTCCTCCAGAATCTCCAGGTGTGTTGAACACCCCTCGAGTTTCCGACATAAATTTTTTCCCAGTGTACGACTTACGCGCATACATATACGTACACCCGAACAGAAGGAGAAACAAAAGAGCCGCCTCAAAAACGAAAAAGTCGAAAATCGATACACACAAGCAACAATTAATCAAACCTTCTGGAGTCTTGAGTTCGCAGGACAGACACTTGGGTGTGGCTGGGACGTCCTTGGAAGTCTCCAGACTGACCTCGTAAAGCTGCTTCTGGGATGGTTTACCAGGTGGACTTGCTGTGAAGTAGATTACTCGCTTGACGTCGTTAACTCCGTAAATTGCGTGGACCCACGTCGGACCGGGTGTCAGGTCCAGCTCGTGGTCCAGGACGCCGTTAAGGAAACGGTAGCTCGTCACGTGGCCGAACTCGCCGAGGCTCTTGTTTCCTAAAATTGTCACGTCATTTGATTATTGGAAATGTATAAGTTAAAAAAGGTAAAGTTTTAATTAAAATGCATTTATGAATATTATTACTATTCAGTCCCGAATAATACTGCATTGAATATAATTTCCAACCTTTTAATCGTAAATTCAGTCAGTTATTCGTATGTCATATTGGCTCTCGTAAATAACACTGACCTATCGGCTGTGGCTCAACGAGGAACACGTAGCCCTTGTAGTATATCGGCGAAGCGCCTATGTAGGCGCTGAGAAGCCAGCCATCGGTTACCTCCTGGGTGAGGAGAGGCTGCAACTGGCCGGTCAACGAGTAGCTCACTAATTGCGAGATGTTCTGCAAGCGGTTCGTCCAAGTGGCCACGACCGTTTTGCGGTCGAACCATGTTACTGCGTAGAGGATCGGCTCGCTGCGGGATATTGAAACAAATGTGTGTATATTAATTTTAGTATATACGTATTATGATTGATTCTCGAATATTCGGCAGACTTTGTTGTCATTCCCTATTATATCTCGAGAATAAAATCAAATTTCAATTGGTGAAAGTATAAGCAACTATGTTTGGCATTTCAAATGCATTATCAGTAAAAAGCGTATGCTACTCTTTTGTAAATAAATCCGATTAATCTTATCATTAAATAAATTCAGAGTAAAATAGGAAGCTTCCAGCGCAAGCAGATTACCGTTCCAAGGCTACGGCATAACTAGTCTCATAAATCTCTGATGTGGCAGTAGCAATTTAACAAATGCTCGACAATTTAGGAAATTTAATTTTCCAACAAGTACAGGTTACACCTATATACATGCGATTAACGTATATGTAGCTAAGTGAAAAAAGAAACTCACCTTCCGACGATATCGGTAGGAGCCTTTAAGGAAATTAGCGATGATCCATGATCCGTCAGATCAACGAGGTTCAAAGTGACTTGCGGATTCTTCGTTCCCGGCTGAAATAAAAAAAAATTGATTAAACCTGTGCTCTACTGATCCTCGAGAGGTATATCAATTTACAACCCACTTGTTTCTAATGAAACTAAATAAAGAAAAATTCTTGTAAACGAATTTACAAATATTATTATTGACACGATAAAAATTCTCTAAATATCTTGTTACTGAACACCGATGTGTTTGCACTCTCAGTGAACGATATGGTTGCAAAATTATTTTTCAGAAAATTGATTTCGCGCATTGAAACAGCGTGTAGAAAATAAAGAAAAAATACACAACGCGTAACATAAAATCCAAGCGCAATCTTTCCCCGGTGAAATATCCACACGATTTTCATGTAGCACGAAGTAAGCCAACCCTTAAAAAGTATAAAACCAGTCTCTCGGTAGTACAGAGCCTAGTGTAAGGTCGGCCTTAAAACTCTTCCCTTCTACGACGAAGCAGTGCCCGCGTGAGAAAGAAGTGCCAAGAGACTTTTATGGCCCGTTAAAATTGTCCGAGGCGAACACACGCTAATCCTGCGAGTATACTGGCTTTCTCGCCAAATCGTCGGGCAAGAACTTCGCCGTTTTCACCAGTGTTCTGCTTTATTATCGGAGAACTCGATCTCGCGGATCTTCTGGATTTATATTATCGGCTGTCTCGACGGATCTGATATAGCGCGTCAGCCGATCGGTTTCGTTTTTTGAATTTTTTTTTTTTGTAGGTCGATGCTGTATGCTGATGAAAATCCGGTTCGGAGATATGTGGCTTTGTAAAAATGCGATGAATTTTTATCAAACCTCGAAATCTCGGAGTATATACGAGAGATCTACCGTTAAAATATGTTTTCGTTTCTTGATCCAATGTTCGAGTAAAGTAAAAAATTCTTTTTACATCTTATACTCACCTTAGGATACCTGAACTTCTCTTCGTACGTATACTGATTCTTCAGGTCACCGGGTTTGCCATACTTCACAATCACAGCCTCGATAACTTCGGTGTCGTTCATGGTGGCAAAGGCAAGATGCTCACCAGTCGGCGAAAACCACATGGCCGTGTCGGTCCCCAGAACTTCCTCTGGAAAAACAAACGAATCGTCCAATTTCATTTATATCTCGCGGAAAAATCGTCCCCGTAAAATTGCCAAAATACCATTTCTCTATATTTTCCGCTGATTCGAGATAGCATCGGACGTAAAATCCCGCTATCAGCCTGTCGACCGAAATTCCATTTGAATTTAACTTTGGGAGACGTTATCGATTATACAATAAGCGATCGTACGAGTGTAATATCGAAAAAAAAAATACCTTCGTAGACCCAATCGGGGACGCCATTGTAGACTGCCTGGTGTTTGCCATCGAAAGTGATGCGACGAGTTTCTACACCATAACTGGCCAGTTGGTGATAGTAGATATCGTTGTTTAGGACGTATACCAGAGCACTACCTTGTGGGGCCCAAAACGCTGTCGAGAGACGCTGACCGTCGGCCAAGACCGATACTGACCTGCGAGAAATCGATGACTGATAAGAATTTCGAGTGGATTGGTGATATTTCCGGTGGACAGTTTTGAGATAACCGGTGTCGTGATAGCGAGTGTGTAAATATTTACTTTTCGGAAAAATAAAATAGTTGAGAATAAGTTAAGGGAAAGTCTCGATTTTACCGATTTTATTTTTATTTTCAGTCAAAACTTGTACTACGACATCGTTTCATTTTCTTCGATGCAGTGTATGTTTGAAAAGACTCAGAGGTATTTTTAGCGTTCGAAGTTAAACAAGCAGTAATAGAATGTCATCTGCATGCAAATCAATGACATAAATTCTGAGAAAATATTCAATCAATATAAAAGATTAAAAATATTACAATAAGCGGAATTTCCCAACTGATTGTGACCAGGTAAAAATAATTATATCGACACAAGTGTGTAATTAAGCGTGCGAAGTCCTGTGAAATAATGAGCACAAGTGTACACATTTTTTACAAGCTTCTATAAAAATTGCATTCAAGTTATTCGCATAAATTATATTAAACACTGACCTGTTCTTGATAGTGTAAATGCTGTACACACTGAGTGACGAGTGCCGGTACACCTATATATACAGAAAGACATATGCAATTTCAGAATAAGCCATGAAATTCAATCGAAAACAAACCATCAGCCATAAATTCCAAGATCGATATATATTCACTAACTTTTTCCGTCGAGTTTCGAATCAGCACGTAATTCCTGTCCGGCGACAAGTAGAACTTGAGTCCGCTCACATCGTCCTGCGCAAAACAAGAATATAAATGAAGATCGGGTTCGAGAACGCGGCTCCGCACTAAAAATCCTATCCGATACCAGGCTGACCGTGACCCGATACGGTCTTTTGTATGGGCCAGACATCGGACAGGGTCGTATCTATCCATGAATCGTAAAGTCGCCTTGGGACGCGTTAGAAAGTTTCGCGCGATCCAATGAGTATTATCGTTTTTTTAGGCTAAACTTTTTGCCGATCAAAAGATATAGAGAAGTGACAACAAGCTGTATACAATACACCGATCTTTTTTTGTTTTCTCATTTTTGCTGAAAGTGGGATTTCTCCAAGGTCGTATGAGTTATATTTTATTGTTGATGGTATATATCGATAATTAAAACTCGTTATCGTGCAGTATACCTGCATAATAATTATATAGCGGCGACTATTATTCGAGAGCCAGACAGGAGTCAACTGCGTTAAGGCAAAATTATGAATCCATAATAAAGCACGCGATAATATAAACTGAAACTCAACTTTCGTTGTTTACTCTATAAACACTAAAACTGATTTATAATCAGATTAGAGATTACAAGATATATATACGTTATACGCGATTTTATCACTTGCGATGTATATATACTATCGTTAGCTTTATCCACTTGAACAATTAATTTTTAATGATGTACACTCAAAAGAATATCCCACAGTTGTATAGAATCCAATTATTTTAAAGTCTCTCGAAAGTTCAAAAATTTCATAAAGACGAAAAGCACCAGAGCCACAAATCATCGAAACGATGTTTCGCGGACTTGCCCTTATTTTACATTCGCGCGCGGCTCCGTAATAAAGCGCGAAAGCTCGCACAGATAGCATCGCGTGCTCTTTTTTCCCCGTATTATATACCGAGCGCTTTTGAGGCTTTATTTTGGGGAGTTTTAGTTGCTGCAGTGTTGTGTTGGTCGATATTGAATTTCAATATTTCGCGGATATTGCTTGGATTTTTTTATATTATTGGCTTTGCTTTGGAGCATCTATACGCATTGTTATACATCACGAATTGAATTTGATTTTGAATATGATTTTTTCTAGATATTCTTGTCATATTGAAACTAGAAGCATTACAATATGAAGGTAACGAAGTAGGTATAAATCAAAATATATAAATAAAATTTCAAACTGAAAGTGAAAATCAAAGTAACAGCAGACTGATAATCACATCCGTCTATATCAACAGCAAGAATATAAAAACAAACTCACAAAAATGTCATCCTTTGCAATAATTTCGCTCTTCTTGGTAGTCACGTCGAATTTGAGCAGCAGTTCTTCGATGCGGTAAAAAATTTCCGTCTCCGATATCCAGGTGCCATTGAACGAGTCGCTGGTGTAAGCATTCGATATGACATCGTCGAGGGAAAATGCTTTTTTTGGGCTCGGTCCCGACGTGCTGGTGTCGAATTTCGCTTGATCGTCAAACGAGCGACCACACGTTGAGATTATCAATTGGAGACACAAGAGTCCGACAATCTGCAATTTAATTATAGTCGTATCAATTTTTATGATAATAGACGTATAGTTTTATAACAGAGCTACATTTTAAAGAAATAAAAATAGTCGATCTCTGTGTTACAAAATAAAGCTCTTTATCGGCCGTGTCGCTCTATTTCAAGGAAAAAATAAACAATAATTGTGTTTTTTAAACAAACGCGAGCTGTAGTTGCCGCTATGCGTAATCGTAAGAGGATAGGCTTTTATGTCCACGAATTTCAGTCCGCTCGTCACGAAATCGCAATTATATACATATATGCACCTCTCGCTGTATATTTCATCGACTCAAACATCAATCAAACGCGTGGCGATCCATACGATAAATCTAGTCAAGAAATTATAGACTCACCTTAATTCGGACCATGTTTGCAAGAAAAAAAGGTTTTTTTTTGCACGAAGAGATGTTCGCGCGACGTGTCGCGAATCGACTCTGTCGACCAGTTTTTTTTCGGACTATACCGAGTGGCTCTCTTATAGCGACTGCTTAGTCGTGTAGTCACGGTAATTCCCGACTAACATCGTCGTGCTCGTGAGTACACTTTTTATCGTTCGTCTGTGTGTGTTTATGCGGAGACAAGTAGACGCTCCTCTCTCCCACTTTCTTATATTTTGTTCTCGTGGATTTTCAAATAGCGCGCACTATCTGCGATAAGAAGATTGACGACCACGTGCTTGCATCGGACACTTCTTTTTTTTGGTTGCTTTTGAAACGAGACAGATTGCCAATGGATAAATTTTTAGTATTTGGAAATATTGTATAATGGCTTATCTAATTGGGTCGCTATTGTTTGTTTTTCTGCTAAACGATTATATTGAAGAGAATTGAGATATGCTGCTGAATTTTTCCAAAAGTTTTTATTTAAGTGATTAATCGATTTTTAATTACAATTTTGTCGAGCAAATTCATGGCTTTTGCAATCTTCGATTTTATCTGTTGATATAGTTTTAATATACGATATCGAATGTTTAACGGACTTGTCTGAGGCTGCAAAAAGTGATATATGCTTGTAAAACTATAAGAAAAACTGAATACGGTTAAAAACAAGTATAACGATTCATACATTCGATATCTATCACTTTCACAATAGTCACTTTCATTCAATACGCAAAAAGAAATATGATTAATCGTAGGAATTTAACAACATAAATAAGCATTTATCATTTCCAATGAGCAAAAACATTTACTAGAATCGTTGTCATTGACAAGATAAAAATGTTATATAGGGTAATTCTTCGACTTAAAATCAATCACATATATATTTATTAAAATTAATATAACGGTTACTGAAATTCTCGTGGTTGAATTATCATTGTAATATTAAACAATGGCAATGATGATTACAGAAATTTGATTGCTGCCCACTAACAAGCGTGATTAATTAATCTGTCGAATCATGAACGCTTTCACTTTATACAGTATTCACACATCAATAATTAAATTTTTTCCACCGAAATTCTAAACAGCATATCGCTATACTTCAAAAAGCCCATCATCCGAATTCCTCCAAATTAAACAGCCATTACCCGTAACACACAAACCAGCAGCAATTGCAATTTCACTCGCGAATCGTCCAACCGCACACACGTCTACCTCGGCGCGTCTCTGAACACCGACTGCGATGCGTCTTATTTACGCGCGACGATTTATCCGCGTATAAACACTCTACTGCGAGAGAAGAGAGAGAGAGAGAGAGAGTGAGTGAGTACTGCTAAAGGACGTCGAGGCAAAAGACAACTCCGGCATGTATAACGACTATACTATATACAAGTGCGATGTAGGTGACATGTGCGAGTGGCTTGTACGAGTTGTAAAGTGTATTATTATTCGCTCAATCGTTTCTTCCTCCCCGAACGATTACGCGCGAATTACTGGCACATCAGTCCTAAGGCTAATTTTTTCGACCATTACCGGTTTATTCCTAGCGCGCGGTTACCCAGATAGAAACGATTTGGGAGCGGAATTTTTTTAACAGACGATAAACAGGCTGTAGATAATGTGTGTATACCTAAGAAAACTGTTACATTTTAAAATATTTATTTATAATAATTAAAAATCGCTTCGTATATATTGTGCGTTCGTTCTATTTTATGGGTATACCACTTTTCGTTCTTGAACTACAAACGAGCGACACCTTTCTCAAAACAACAATAACAACCGCAAATTGCCGTTGCAAAATAAATGCTAGAACAGCCGAGTTTCGCAAACACTCCTAATAACAGCGTTTTTTAAAAAAATGTTTACGAGCGAGTGTACTTACATTTGAAACCAAATGACTGCAGTGTGGAATTTAATTTTTTTTAATTCCGCAGGTGCTGACACCTGCCGGCGTTCTCCTCAACTACTTCCCGTCGACGAGTCGATAATCGCAGTTTCCTACCTTATCGTCACTGTCTCTATATATATCAAGACGATCCATTTTTCATTTATAGCAGTAGACACGCGCGATATTACTTAATCTCACCGTCCCATCGCGCGGCGAATTTGTCGGACAGTTAAAAAAAATTGCTCGTCAAATTGAGTTATCATCGAGTAATTGATATTATATCAATGATCTCTATGAAATTTCGCAAAATATACGATATTACATATAAGGCTTGACTTTGATGCACAGATTATAATTATACTTCATCACAAAAATGTAGGAGGTCTCGTGTTCCGGTTTTTGGAAAATCGAAACTCATCGCGGGCTGCAATACGTCGCGCGGCTGCTCTCCTCACATGAGTCAAAAATCTATAAATAACGCGGCGCTTCGCCGTACAGCATCGGAAGTAATACGTGATTCTGGAGCTTTTGATAAACTGCTGGCTTCTCTATATACGGACGCGCGCGAGTTGTAATCCGTGTTGTAATCCTACGGGATATAATCTTGAAATTTTTAATATATGAAGATACAGCTTTGCTGTTTGGTTTTGATTATGGCTATTAATTACCGTAGTTATTCTGATTTGTTGTTTTAATCCCTTGATTATATTTGCGAATTGAAATGAGGAATAAATTTAGTGATTTTCGGACGGAACCATGACTGTTTTCGATAAACATAGAGGCTCGTTTATCGACGTAAGTATATGTATTAATTAAAATTTCGTGGCCGTGAAAATGACATGACGAGCAATAAAAATAACTGTTCTCTACGTAAATCGTATAACATTTCACGAGGAAAAATCTGTTGAAATTTGTCTTCTGTTTTATTTTTGGTAGTGATGCAAACGCTTAATTTTTACAAATTATCCATGTAATCCTGATCGGACTTTAAATTCACAAAAAAAGATATGATGTATAACAAGACATATACCTATACAAGAGACTCAACGTGTATTTCGCAGTAAAAGAGCTTGCAATAAAAAGAAAATTTACACAACACACTCAGTCTCGGTAAATAAAATTTCCAGATTATTTTCAAAATGCAAATTAGTTAACGCATAAACTCTCCCTCCGCACAACACATATACACGCATCAGCTACATAATACATCCACCCCCGTCGCGTGCGGCGAAGCTTTTTCATGCAAATTAATCCAAACTGCAGCACCGGCCGGTACCGTGTCATGCCATACACATACACAAAGACTCCTCGCACGAAAAAAAAAAAAAAGTAAAAAAATCGGAACTGTCGCGTGTCCGTCTCATCGAGCAGACGGCGCATCGCGTTTCCATGGCTGCGCGCCTTTAATACTTGCTGTACTTCGACCCGGAAACTATTCGCGAAAACATCCCCAGCACACAGTCGTTGTATCAAAGGAGTCGTCGCTTCGGATCAAAGAAAGCATATTCTAATTTCGAACACCGCGCTTATATATGTATAAACTCGCGCGCACGTGGGTCGATGTTTGCGTTATGGATTTTCCCGGAGTTTGATGAATGCCGTCGATCGGTCATATCATCAGTGTGAGTCAGGAGCTTGCGCGAGTCGCACGAGAGCTTTGAGGCGCCGCTGCTTTGGTAATTGTCCAAACATGAACGATCTTTCTCGGACGTGACGTTCTTTTCGAGAGCTCAAAAACAATAATCAAAAGTGCGTAACTGTGTGATGAATTAGGCGCCGGTATTGGGTTTGCTCTACTGTGTAATATTCGAGTAAATTTTATATGTGTGTGAATATTTTTGAATTGTAATATATTACATTCACAAGTATATATAAAAAAGCAAGTCTCGAGGAAAAAAGAAGCAGCACGTGCGTTGTATATTATATATGAAAATATGGCGCGTCGTTCGCGAAGCTCGGAGCTTTCGTGTCCGCATCAGCGCAAAAGCGTCTGTTGGCCGGATCAGGTCGAGGTGGCGCGAAGGAGACCAAAGAATAATAAATTATGCGATTACTGCTCCATGAGCGGGATATCTCAGTCGGCGCTTATGCATCAGCGGAGCCACGGCGCCGACACTGTTTTTGGCAGATCCCTCGACTCTGGTGAGAGCTTTTCTACGTTTTCTTGCAACTTCGTTTTTTTTTTCTTTTATTATCAAATATTTCATTGCTTTCTAATTTTTACAAGTATATTTATTCCGCATTGACGCTTTGTAAACATCCTTGTATCTAGAAATAGCGGATGATATTATGACGATGCATTTTTCGAATACCTCTCGAACGACCTGAATTTCGGCGGGGACGAGAAGGTCGGAATTTAAAAATTCATACGTGTTTTGACAGCCGGGAGTATAACTAATGCCTCCCGATCGATATACAACAGCATGTCACAACTATAGGTACACCCCGTCAAGGACAAGTTCAGCGACGGCTGTCGTCATTAAATCGATTAAAAAAAGATTAATTAAAATAAACGTACCGCGAATATATAAAAATTAATTTTCCCGCCAAAAAATTGCATTCATATACGGCTCCCGCTTATAAATAGAGAAGCTCATTGTAAAAGTTTTTTTATAGAGCAACCACCGCCGCATCAGTGGTTTTGATATCGAACGCTCGGCGATTCCCACACAAGACTGCAGACACTTATTTTTTCGCCGATTCTCTCTCCCTCCATCGGTGTATTATAGTGTCTGACGCGCAAAGAGAGCCTCAACAGCTGTGCCGGGGCTATTCTGCGCGCCGCAGTCGTATACACAGGCAGTCGTGTGCGGGCCTCCGTGGCTGAAGGTTTTTTTTCGAGAAATTGTAAACGATATAATATACTGTAAATAACTTTTCTCGATGCAACGCGCCGACATGTCGGCGCGAGTATTAGTGACGAGCTTGCGGAGGAGCTTTCACCTGCCGATCATGTTTCGCATTGTTTGAAACGATATGTGTTGATGAAAAAAAGTCAAGTGCATACATATATCCGAAAATAACAACATCGGTCCTAATCTCATATCGTATATACAAACTCAACGGCGATAGGATCTCAGGGCAGTAGCAGCAGCAGCAGCAGCGGCGGCGCTCGTAAAACCCGTTGTGTGTACCTCTCCTTCTCTTTCACTCTCGTAGACAGGTAGACTACAAGACGACGGCGGCTGCAGGTAGTAGCGTACGCGCGCGATAGCCATGAGGTAGTATATAACCGTCGCTCGCGCTGCTGTATTATACATTTACGCTCCTGGTGAACGGTGCAGCGAGAGCGAGAGAGCAGTGAACTTGAGGTGCTTCCTGCACCTGCGCTGTGTGTAGACTGTGACCAGACGAAGTTTGTGAATTTTGTAGTAAAGATAATATATACCTACTGGTGTCTCTCTCTGTGTGTGTGTAATAAAAGAGTCATGGTGTTCCTCGGGAGAAAGGAGAAGCGAGTTGGAGAACGCGATCGCCGGCTCCTCGAGAGCATGGACGCCGTGCAGCAGGACGTCAACAAAGTCGCGCACTATGATAACGGTATACTGGATTTTATTTTGGTTTCTTTATATTTTCTTAGGCTGAGGAGCTTGCTCGACAGAGAGGAGTTTTCGAGTTAGGGCGGTGTCGATTTTTTTTTTTTGCTTTGCTTTCAAGGATATAAGGAGGTTGTGTGAGTTGGCGGTTGGGAAATTGGGTCTACTTTCGACGGGTATTTTAGTGTGAGAAGTTTTGTATTGTTTCTTATGTATATACCAGGTGGCAATTGAGACGAGCGAGTTGATGAAAGATCCAGTTATTTTTTGTTTCTTTGTTTTAGTGTAGAGATAATTCTTTTATGTAATACGGTTTGCTCTTTGTTCATTCGTAATTTTTTAATCACGAGTAACGCTACTATTACTTTTTTTGTGAGAAACTGAACAAAGGATGCAGATTATTGCAAAAAAAAAAATGTTTAGATTTCGAGTTTTCCAAAGCTGAAAATTAGTTGACACGAACAAAAGACAGTAGAGACACGGTGTCGAAAGTATCGGTTCTGCGCCTTCGGGTCAATTAGCTTGCAAACGCCAATGCCATTAACACATCACTACAATGCATGTATGCGACGATGCTCTTGTGCGTGAGAAACCTATATATGAGCTAATCATGCAGACGGTATTCTCCGAACTATATAACATGTATAAATCACTTCCGGTGGATTGCTTTCTGCAAATAATTATGCATGCGAAATTTAATTGCATACCTCTCGCAAGGCCGTTTGAAGTACATTCTGCGGTGGTCGATAATTATTGGGAATACTCTCTCGCGTCGAAGTATTCATTTGATATCGCTGTAGATGCTTTTTTTTAAAATTATATAGAGGGATTGATAAATTGAATTTAAAACTTTTATAGTATAAAATATATATATTGTGTTCCAATGTAATAAACCATTCGAAACGTTATAATTTCAGGATATCAGAAAATACTCCTTTTTATATTTAATTCGGAAAAACTAAAATATTTCTGTCCCTGCGTACTATCCACAAAAAGTAAAATAGCAATCATAGTACGATAAATAGTTGATAAACTACGACAAATGTAGAAGAAAACACCTTGACACAATAAATCAATCGCGATTATATCACCCAATCCTTTATACAATAAAGCCGCCCGCGCAACATTAAATAATACACAAGCCTCATAAATCCCAATGACTGCAATCCTGAAAAGCAAAAGAATAGCGCCTCTCGCCGTAAAAACAAACCACAGCAACACTAAACGACGAAATGTTTCCTTCAACAATGGTCCATAAAGCCGTGAATCTCCCATAAAATCCCAAGAAGCGACTTCCCACGTCATCCGCGCGCCCGCGAGAACAAAAAATGAAGACGATTAACCGAGTCGATAATTGCCGATCCGATAATAGTTCCGGCGCAAATCGCGTGTGCGGCTGTTTCTTCCCTCGAGTAGAAACAGCCACGACAGAGAATTAAACGATCGATATATTGACTTATTGCTGCTGCATGTGTATTGGCAGTTTAGTCTTCTTTTTTTTTGGCAATTCGGTACATTGAGATATTATATTTTAATAAACATTGACGATGACAATATTTCGAGGGCAGTATTATGCTTGTTTCGATGAATGAATTTATTATAATGAATATTCGATTCTTGCGATCCCCTTTTCAAAGCATCGATTTTTTGGCATGACGTTAAAATCAATATTTTTAAAAATATTCTCGTACAGCGTTGAAAATCCCTATTATGAAAGGCGCATATTCTACACTAACCTATCAAATAACTTTCAAAAACTGCATAAACTCCTCTCACAGCTGTCTCATTTTCCCGCAACATCAGAGCGCATATATCACGTAAAAACTTTTCATATATATCCCGAAACACAATATACCACATCATATTTTCGCTCTTTACAGCACGCGCACCCACATAATAGATATATACTTTGTGTATAAACATAAAAAGAAAAAGAGAAAAATTCATAACCCCGGCAAAAGCGCGCAATTTTTTTCCCATCAGCCCTTAGAGACACGTCCTATATATACTCGTAGAAACATTCCGCGAGGGGCCACCTGTGGCTGCAATTATTGATCCATCTCTCGGTAGCGCCGGGGCGATTGCCACGCCCGAGAATATATCTCTCTCTTTCGACGGCGCGGGCGCCGACGACGAAGAAGAATCCGCGCATCAGTGGATGATAATAGAATGCGGCGTGCTGTTGTTGTTGCAGCGGCTTTCATGCGTTCCCGTGACGGGATTGCACCGGCTGCACAGCAGGAGGAAGAAGAGCTGGAGGATAGGACTGAACTGGACAGAAGTCCTGAACCACAGGACACAGATCTACTTTTTCTCGACGCCTTCATCGGGGATCCACTCGTCAGGGCGCTCGTTCAGGTGAGATATTTCGTTTTGTTTAAATTATTTAGGATTTTTCTGCTGGATGCGTGTATAATTGCACTGAAAAATCAATGGGTAAAGCATCTCGTGAAAATTTATTTTTCAAGGGTTGCAAACTAGCTCTTGACGAGAAAGTACAAAGAAGCAGTCGTTAGAGTTTCTTCCGTCTTGAGAAGCCAGTGTGAATTTTGAAACTATTCCTGATGCTGTCGGTTCAAAGGGATCTTTGTCGGGAGAATTTCTGTGGCTGTCCGGCGAAAAAATTCAAATGATTCTGGACGTAAAAAATAGTCTTTATTATTTAACATTTAATACCTATATAAAGGATATTAATTAAGACAATTCATACTTTGTACTTGGTTATGAAATATAATTACGAAAAATGAAGATAGCACAGGTCAGACAGTAATTTTGGATAAGCCTCTTTGAGTTAAATTGTTTTTCAATTGTTCGCTCTGCGATTCCCAGGATTACGGATTAAATCAGGCTCAGATTCATCCGAGCTTACTTTGCCCTTAATAATACCGCCTCTTTGCAGGAAATTTTAAATTGCATGAGAGTTATATCTTTGCTGCATAATTTTTGCTAAAAAATGAATTATCCGCGTGATTTTTAAAACATTAAAATCATTTTTCTTGATTGTAAAGTAATATTCAAATATATTATAGTATTTCAACTTTATAAAAAAGTGCAAGCAGCAGTTTTCTGGTTTAAAATGAATGTACATTTATATATACTGCGAATTAAAATTATTACTTCCTGGTAAAAGTTAAAAAAAATCTTTCGCTTTCTGTTAACAGAAATAGACCCCTGAATTTTTTAATGAAATAAAAGTATAGTGAAGATCGTTTCATTCTCAAATTCCGAAAATTCTTTAAAAATAAATTGTGAGACTTTTATTACTGATGCTTCGCAGAAATTTATATTACGCATAGTCGACGTCGTTGTAGCTTAGCATAGTTTGGATAACCATCATGTTTAAATGGTTTTCACTTTAATCGCAAACAATTCATTTCCGCAGGAAAATTAATTCATGAATGGAACCATCCAAAGTGTCGAAAAAGCTGTTCTACTTAAATAAGACACGTTATAAATCAGTAAATAATACTAAAAAAAAGTTAATTATTGGCTATAAAAGATTAAGCACCACTGATCCATCATTTCAAAAGTGCAATCAACAAGTTCTCAGTCGATTCGACAGTTCATCAACCTGAATCTATAAAAAAGCCCATTAAAAAAATGCTCCGCCAAGAGTCGCGGCTGCCACTATAACAAACACTCGTAAATCGTGACGTGACGACACGCGATTTAAGACCAGCCGACGTCGATGAGACACGGATTATAAAAAAATGTTTTACTTTTATTTTATTCTTCGCTCGCGATCTCAATTGCAACAATTTTTACCATTGACGACCATCTTTATTACGGAATAAAAATTAAATACTCTTAATTGCATAGAAGAAGCTTAAAACTATGGTCATCTGCACTCATTTCACATTACCGCGCACTTAAAAGCGCACTTCTCAAAAAGCTCCGACAACAATGTTTGCCCAAAGTTTCCGCATTGCGGTCACACCATATAGTCATCGCTGAACACAAACGTCACGAGACATAAAGAATCCGCAACGACGTCACACCCAATTTCCACGAAAATAAAAGCCTCGGCGTCGTCGTCGTCGTCGTCGTCGATTTTTGTCGCCCCGTATTAAAATAGCCTGCATAACACGTCTCGCTGGAATTTTCGGCGCGTCGACCTGACGTCACACGACAGAGACTCGAAAGCTCTGCGTTGAAGCGCAAGCTTCGGCTGTTTACTATGTGGACGCGCGAATTTTACGAAGCTCGAATAATAAGACCATAGAGCACTGATGCTGTATAATACGGCGAGAGGATTTAACGGCTTGGCGCCTTGCGCGGATTTTAGGAACTTGTTTATGCGCGTCGTTGAGAATTAGCGGGCTGTTATAAGGGAGCTTTTATGGCTCGTGCGAGTATTTTACTGGGAAAGGAACGATTGATGAGATGAGTTACTGAAACTCGCTGTTGTACACGGGCTGTCTTTTACGCGGAGTTAATATTCTTTGATGCATTTATATTTTGATACGAGTAGTTTTTTATTGAAAAGTTTAGTTGATTATTAGTCATATTATAAGTATTATTTTTTATTTATTTACTTATTTCCATGTTCAGCTTACAGAGCTTTTAAACATCAACGTGTTTTATCTTGATTTACTATGACACCAAAACCTCAAATATAAACTAGAACGTTTACATGTAACGTACGCTTTTCCCTTTAGAATCACCATCAAGAATTTTATTTCGGTCGAACTGAATTCCCATACCAATAGCCAATCGTCCTTTGATAAAAGAAAATTCAATACACCGAGAAAGTAAAAATTCTATTTAAAAACATTTCACTACAGTGATATAACCCGGTTATCCACGCGTCGAAACTAATATTGCTGCGTTGGGAGAGTATGCTCGACGACGTAAAAATAAATACGACGCGTTTCTGCAGAATTGCAAATTTTTAGCGAACTCGTTCTCGGAAGCATTGATTTATTTACGCTCAAAAAACGTTTAAAATATATAGTCTCTCTCTTTTCCGTTCGCATATGCGACTTCTTTCTCTTTCTCTGTTAGCGGCGAACGAAAAAAGATTTGACAAATGAGTTTTCATAAATAGACCATCTCGAAGAAGAAAAAAAAAATGTGCGGGGCGTCGAGATAATTATTGAACGGCCCGCGCAATAAAATTAGCTGAATCGAGTGCGAAGCCGCTATAAATATTTCCACGAGAGTTCAACGAAATTTCGCAGACAATTTATCGTTCCGATGATAAGCGACGCGACTGCGATGATGCGACTAGTTGGCTCTGACATAAAAAACAGAAATAGATATTGCGTTCGGACTAATAAAGACTTTCATTGTTTGTGTCGAGATAAATACAATTTAAATCCCGATAGATTCTCCAGAATGTACAGCGTGCCAGGCTATAAACAATTTTAAAGCCGCCATTTGGACTTGCTCTGTTAGTCTCTGGAAAAAAATGCCGGGATTTATACACGCGCGAATCAATTATATACAGCAGGATTCGCTCTAAATAACAGCTGGCAAAACACGAGGTAATAACTAATGCTATTTGAAATCCAAGAATTAATAGCCGCAGTACTTTACAGATATGACACACTGTAAACGTAGTAAATTTTCTGGATTTATAGAAAAGAAAAAAGCACTGTACTATATCTATACTAATTAATAACTCGCTCGAAAATATAACATATACGTCGCCTCGGCTCCTGAGAATCAGCTCGGAAAGCTCGTATAATACGTGTCAACAGAGTGCATTAATAAATATAGCCCCTCATCAGCACAAACTCGACTCCCACAAGATCTATATAGTATACTATATATCGCATACAATTGAAGCTACGTGTGAATGAACAAACCAACACCGGAGTATATATATATACCTATATACATCTGAAAAAAGCTCGGATAGACGCGTGCGTCAGTCTCTCGGAGCACAACTATACGACGGTGATGTATTTTTGCCGCGCTGGTATAGCGCGACACGATCGTGCCCTACCCCCTTTTCAGTCCGACGCGAGCTGTCACCGAGGCATATAGTTTTTCCTCTCCGACGAAAAACTTTTCGTTCGCGTCAACCTCTACGATCTTTTCTTGTGCGAACTATACTGTGCGCGCGCGCGCGGTGTACCTATACCCACGGTTATTTCGGTCGCGACACACTTTCCGGAGAAGAAAAGAAGAAGAGGACGAGGGAAAATAATATACGCATATCGAGCATGACTAACAAGGTAGAGAGTGAGTTGATGTATTGTACACACTATGTAATATATTGCGCTTTTCCACTTCAATTTGCCGGAGAGGAGTCTGAATTTTTCTCTTCTCTCGGAGCTTTTAAATCACTGCGTTATTGTGTGTGTATTTGTCCGCGACTGACGACGAAATCCGATACGCGGCAAGTATAAATCACACGGAATATAAAGGCTTATTTAATAACGCGCGAATTTTGAATTTTAAACGCTTCTTTCAACGCGTCTTCGCCGCACTGATTATTGAATTTCATTAGCCGCGCGCGTCGAAGAAAATCTCTATACTTAGGCAAAAAAAAAAGATCGCGCTTCTTGTTTACGTTATCTCGCATTACACGTGTTTCTATTCGAAATCACGCGCTCTCCGCAGCTTTTGCCGCCGCAAAGCCACATTCCGGCTCAGGTAAGCCGGCAAAAAAGAAGTCTAAAGGGAGAGGGTATAAGGCGAGGCTAAGCGCCTCCGTATACACACAAAAGCCACACGTTCTTCTATACACGTACATATATATATACCTGTTGGCCGGGTTTTCGGGGCATCAGACGCCGCTGCTCACTTCCTCCTTTGAATTCAAGCCGTCGTCTCGGCTGGGCTTTCTTTATACTATGTGAAATGGAATACGCTCTTTTTCTTTCTTGATTCTAGCCGCGGCTTTTGTGTAAGGGCGTGATTGCCTCTGCACTTGTTGTGTCGTGGCTATTGTGCGTATTATACGTTGGGGGATTGTTTTTGCTTGGATTACGTGTGTAGATTTCTTTATACAGTACGTGGGATTTTGGTAATCGTATAGGTTGTAAAAAATGTTACGTCAGTGCGATTATCTAGATAATTGAAATCCATAGTAGAAACGTTATAGAGATTTTTAGGGAAATTGTTGGTAACTTTTACGATTACAAACCTCACTGCATATTACTTATTTTTATTAACATAATGTAATGTAATTTAATTAAAGTTAGTCAATGAATAGCATATTTACAATTAACGATAGATTCTTAAAAAAAAAATCATAATTGAATGTGCAGTTAAGGTTAAACCACAATGAAATACGGGAATTACCAAACATTTTCCGCTTCATTACTCGATATAACCTGTTAAACTTCGATCGATATACTATACAAAGTCAAACACGCGCGCGCAAGACCGACCGAAACTAAAACTATATGTATATAGCAGACGAGGCGTAGTCTGCAACAGATTAAGGCAATTAACTTGGAGACTCTGATGGTCCGTTGCTGGCTGGGTGTGTGCATCGGTCCAGAGAGCCCTAATGGCACTAGTTATATCGGCAATTGCGTCTGACCGCGTGAACTCGGTTAATCGCGAGGTCGCGTGCGCGCGGAGGGAGTTGCCGGAATGAGGTGCTATTATAGAGGTACCTATATGACTTTTAAGTAAAACCGACTTTCTTTGTATATTTTACAGCGAAAATAGAGCGATCTTTCAGAGATTGTGCTATTCTAATTTTTTTTACGTACTTTTTTATGTTACCTAATAATTTTATGAAAACATCACCTCATTCAACCCGAAAAAAAAATCAAAACAAAAATCACTTTCGCCGCCGCATCCTCGTGTCTGGCGCCATCAATTTATTTCGACGTATAGTGAGTAAGTAATTCATTATTCAGCATTCATCCCTGGTGTGTAATACAGCCGCAGATGCACTATACCACCGCGCGCGCTTATCCAGGGACGTCAGAGCTGCCATCGGCGGCAACACGTGTGCGTAGTAGTACTACTATTGCTCGTGCGCGTATATGTATATGTGCCGTGAAGGGACTTTGAAAGGTGGGAGTCAGCGAAAGAGAGAAGGAGAGAATGGGAACGACTGTATCAGGGACGGCGTTATCACCTGTTTCGCCTGGTGGTTACTTTTTCGTGCAACTTCAATATAATAGTTGTTACAATATATTTTGATGAAATTTCAAAATTGCACAATTTTTCAGCTTGACGAATTACAATGAAAAAAAGTCCATCTCGATTATAACTGTACCGTTTGAAATTCCCGCGCTAACCTCAAATTCGAAACCCGTCTCAAAATCGAGATTATTATATACTCTCATCATCAGCCTCTCTATCGAAATTATAATCAATTCACATGCAGATCCTATATAAACTAATTCCAAGTCCATCATCCAAGTTTCCCGCGCCTTGCAAAAGGGGGGTCGACCCCCTAAAACTACTCCGTAGGTAATACGGCCCTGGGGTCCGTCGACACTCCGGCGTAACGGCGTGTCGCATACCAAGCGTTGTATATAAGTATATATCCTCTGGAAAAAGAGGTCCCCCACCTGTTCTCCGAGACTCACGGGTAGCCTACGCTCAGGAGAGGGCCCCGAATATAGGCGCGGCTGCATCGCCAGCAGCAGATCTTCCACCGCGTCTCAGCGACTCGCGCACGCGTACCCTATATATAGGTATATACATATTGTCCCGATCGATAATATCCCTCGAACGAGACATCTGTGTGTGTGTGTTATATACGTGCTGCTGCTGCAGTTTGATGCGTGAGTTGTAGCGGCTGGACACAACAGTCAGAAACACTCGCTCCTCGAGCAGCAGCCGTTCGTTCTCCAGGTGAGTCACGCTCTCTCTCTCTCTCTTTTTTTCTTTCGCTTGGTCGCGCCCTTTTTCTTCCGAGTTTTCTCGATTTTAACGTCAAGTAGTGTGTAGTCACGAGATCGAGTGTAATCGTGCTGTATAGTGTATTATATAGCGTTGGAAGCATCAGGATAAAGTGCAGCGATATTGTGCGTCGGGTGCGGCCGAGGAGTTACATGGCTGTGTGGGTATAGTGTCGCGTTATAAACACACACGCTCAGGTACATAAAAAAGTCGACTCTCACTCCTGGAGTCAAACGTCAGTGCTTCAAGGCACACAGTGTGTGCGCTCGTTGAAAAGTGAATATTGTTCTTAAACTATATCGTTCATCAGGATCACATCTGAGATTGCGATCGGAAAATCGATATATCAATTGGAATTCCGACGCTCCGTAATGGCTATATCTTCCGAAAGAATTCGACTCCCGACGATTTCTCTACACTATATTTATAGTGTCTCCTCGTTCCCGATTGTTACATATACTTGTCCTCGTTGTTAACGACTGCTGCGATTATTCTGCGTGAGAATTTTAGTCCTCCGCGAAATCCGATTTCTCCGGTGAGAAAAGAGTGTGTGAATGAATTTTTTCACCTGACTGAGGTAGAGCGACGAGGCGTTGGGTGTATACGTGATGCGATGCCTCCGACCTCGAGGCACCAATTTGTAATTGTTTACGCGGCGGAATTGATGCACTAATTGATCGCGCGATTATATGGTGACACATAATATAGGTATAACAGAGTAGGCAGTGATTGTGGGTGTATTCCGTTTATTTTGTGTAGAGTCTGTGGACAATATGGAATATTCTTAAATGAAAAATAAAACTTGCATATTGTTATAGTGGCATAAATTAAAAATTTTGAATTTGAAAGGTTCGATACTACTTTTCCATTGTCTATTTCGGATTGTATGCAGAATCTCGAGATAGTATCTGTATAGCTATAGTGGTTTTTAGGTCTAACTTTCGTGAATTAATGAACTAGCTGATTTTATGCGTACTACCAATTCAGCCTAATTATGGGATGATGTCACGGTGACACTCGAAAAAAAACAAGCAAATTTATTCCTCCTTTACGCACGTTTGAATAGATCTTGTTCGATTTATCGAAAACCTTGACAAAGATTTGTTTAACAAACGAGAACTTCTATTCACTTCAATGAATATTTTGCACTTTCAAAATTACTCAACTTTGCAAAATGACTCAAAAACAAAAAGTTCCATTTTTCACTATATATTCCCATAAATAAACTAACGCTAACATAAAAAAATTAACAGCAAAAAATATATTTTCAGGTACAGGAACGCTTGGAGCATCCTCCGGTCCACGCAACACCAGTCTGCAACTCGATCGGCGAGACAGTCCAGCAGATAAGTCACGCCCTCGAGCCGTCCCGTAATCCAGAGTCTCGTGAACTTTTGCTTCTGCTTCGAGGCAAACATCTTCGTACTTTGTTGGAAACACACGACGCAGTCGTAGCCGCGCGACTTGCCAACGGCGAGCGCGAACTCGTGGAGTCACAGAAACCTGAGAACGAGAGGCAGAAACCGAGGCCACTACTCAGGACGATGCCCAGCAACGACGACAGGCCTGCCGAGGCCGTCCGGATCGTCGGTCTTAGGAGGATGCCCAATGAACCTCTGGTAATTTTTTGTTGTCGTAATGTAGTGACTTGTTCTACGTTACAGATTATTGGATTAGAACAATTTAACTTGCATTTCATTTGTTAAATAAATGATGAATAGATTGCTCTGGTAAAAATTTAAAAAATCACAAAACAAAAAAATTTGAGTACAAACTGTGATTTACTTTTTTACCGCTCGGATATAAATTGTAAAGTCCGAATAAGTTTATTGTAAAATTGTAAAACTGAAACCAAAACTGTCTCTTAATGTACGCGAAAATTTCAGATTAATGAACAATACCCATTAATATTCCGAGAAGGAACAATTTTACCAATTGAATAACGATTTTTCAGGGCCTGACGATTCAAGTCAACGAGAACGGCAACCTGATAATCGCACGAATCCTCGGCGGCAGTACGGCTGCGAGTCAGGGTCTCCTACGACCAGGTGAAGTCATCCTAGAGGTGAACGGGAAGCTGGTGCGTAATCCTGACGAGCTTCAAATCGCCATCGCTGACGCCAAGGAGAACCTCACCCTCAAACTCGCGCCCGGCATTGCCACCGATGGCAGTAAGCCCCTCAAATCGACGGTAATTCTCCATCTCAGTTATATACTCTTTGCTCTGTATTCTATTCTTGCTTCATGTAAAATATGTTCATATTATTACTGATCGACGAATTTTCTCTGCTTGGCTTTCGATTTGTACCGACGAAAGGAGTCCGATAGCAAGGTACTATATATTTCATTCGGCCAAGTTTATTATTCAGATGTTCATTTTACGTGTCTTGTGCATATCTTCGTTACACACACAGATACACGCACACGTTTTGGCACGAATATAATTTTGTTTCAAACTACGTCTAGTGTGTAGAATGATTACTTTGTTTGTGCGATTTTGCAACTACATGGACTGATCGTCGCACGATTATACGTTTTTAAGACCGAGTTACAAAAATTCACACAAGTATATACAAGGAGTCGGATCGACATATATTTCTGTGTGCACGTTTTCTTCTTCCCATATAAATTTCAATGTTATATCTCCGTATACTCAACAGCTCACTAAATCAAAAATTTATATTCTCCAGAGCTACATGCGCGCGCTGTTCGACTACGAGCCAACGGAGGACTCGCTGCTGCCTTGTCGGGAAATCGGTCTGCCCTTCCAAAAGGGTGACATCCTGCAGATCGTGGACCAAGCTGACCCGAACTGGTGGCAGGCACG
Organism: Cecidostiba fungosa; assembly: GCA_900474305.1. Classification (NCBI taxonomy): domain Eukaryota; kingdom Metazoa; phylum Arthropoda; class Insecta; order Hymenoptera; family Pteromalidae; genus Cecidostiba; species Cecidostiba fungosa. The sequence continues at coordinate 31,340 of UCOJ01000851.1, read as the reverse complement.
TCGCATCGAAGGCAACAGCCTCGGACCACCAGGTCTAGTTCCTTCGCTAGAGCTCGAAGAACGACGCAAAGCCTTCGTACCTCCGGAGGCTGACTTTGTGCACAAGATCAGCATCTGCGGCACACGTATCTCGAAGAAGAAGAAGCGCAAGATGTACCAGTCTAAGTCGAACGGTGAATTCGACGGCGCCGAGCTGTTGCTCTACGAGGAAGTCGCAAGGATGCCACCCTTCAGGCGCAAGACTCTCGCTTTGGTCGGTCCAAGAGGCGTCGGTAGAAGGACGCTGAAGAACCGGCTGATCAACAGCGATCCCGAAAAGTTCGGGACCATCGTGCCTTGTGAGTTCGGGATTTGATTGTTTTTCCTGCTCGCGGGGCGCCTGCTGCGGGAGATCTAAGGGGAATCCGTGTCGTACTTTGAATTCCCGGATATAAATTGAATAATAACGCGTGATAGATTTGGGAAAGTTTTTCAGACTGACTTATAGAGATTCGGAATTTCAACGTTGTAAGATTTGTTTTTATCGAAAGAAAAATAACGATTTATTATTAAATCTTGGCAGACAATTGTAATTCCTTTATTCTAAACTCGTAACTTTGAGTTCTTATGCACTATCGATAAAAATACCAATTTTTTCTGACTAGAGCTTCAATTTACCCAATCTAATTGTGCCACAAAACGATAATTATAACCTTTCAAATAAATATTTACAGTCACATCGAGACCACCACGAGTACTGGAAGAGAACGGCAAGAGCTACTGGTTCACCGAACGTGACTCGATGGAGACAGATATCCGAGAGCATCGTTATCTGGAACACGGTGAGCACGGCGGTCACCTGTATGGGACAAAACTTGACTCGGTGCGCGAACTTATCCGCGCCGGCAAGATGTGCGTTCTTGACTGCAGTCCCGCGGCTCTAAAAATTCTTCACAACAGCACCGAGTTCATGCCCTACGTCATCTTCATCGCCGCCCCCGGTATGGAGCAGCTCAAATCGCTCTACGACCTGGGCAGGTCTACTGGCGCCAGCAGTCGAAACCTTACGGTATTGAACTAGTATAAACTATATTATTGTTGTACTGTTTGCCGTTATTCTTATTCTAGTGGTAATTTTTGATGCTACGATGACATTTTTTGCCTGGTAGAGTTCGTGCTTAGATTTTTATTATTTGATTGGAATCTTATATCATTATAAAGTTCGCATTTGCGAGTTGCGATTTTTATATTTTAAATGTGTGTTTGGTAATAACTGAGATTTAAATATTCATTGTTTAGTTTCATATATAGATACCTTTACAAATTGAAATATAAAGTCAAATCATAGAACAATGTATAGAAAATTTATTTTTAAATGAATACATAATATTCAATAAGTACACACTATGCATAATACCTATACCTTGTTGTGTGATTAAACTTTAGAAAATGTAATTGCAAAATCGCTATGAAATAATTCTAGCTCATTTCAAATATTAGAAAACTCATTACCCCAATAAGTATAGTCTTTGAAAAATGTTTGTAGCTACCGTATATTGTTTCCAACATATTATTATACTACCTCCACTTACTTTATTATATTTTATTTAATCCTAAGGTTTTATTTTTCCCCTGTCATGTAATACCGTTTATTGTTGGCCTTGCTAGTTTGATCGCCAGAGTTCCATCAGATATAGCTCGAGACGTGCCAGGACCCTGGAATCTTTGGCATCTCTATACGAGGTTTGTATTTTGCTCGCATGCTTTTTTACAATTCTTCCTGTTCTTCTGCATCTTTAATTGTACGACCGATTCTCTACTTTATTGCACGTTTCAATAGTTAATAAATTTTTTTCAACCGATAAAAAGAATCTCTAACGATCGTTCTTCGAGTGAGAATGTTATCAAAGATTTTCTTGGTTATCAGTGCGACACTGAGAAATTTCGCACAAAATCAAAGATATGAATGCACTAATCTACAAAAATATATTATCACCTTTATATCACCACACTGTTTTCATTGTCCGCACAAGGACGGTCAACTAAGATTGACTTTCTGAAACCGACTACTATCTACAAGAGTAAATTTCAGCACCCTTTTCAAGCGAAATATCTTTTATATTCAACAAAAAATAGATATAAAACCTAATTTCTAATTGTATATTGAAATGTTCCAAATATAGGAAGACGATCTAAAATCGACAGTGGAGGAATCGGCGGCCCTGCAGCGTGCCTACGAGAAATACATCGACTTGGTGATCGTTAACGAGGACTTCGATCACACCTTCCGACAGGTCGTTGCGGCCCTCGATGCTCTCGCGAGCGAGGACCAGTGGGTCCCGGTCAACTGGATCTATTAGATACTATCGCTAGCCTATAACAGCCAATTTGTATATAATTATAAGAAGAAACAAAAAAAAAAAAAAAAGAAAACGAAGAATAGACAAGAGGCAGGCATTCCGCGTTTACGAGTTCGCGAAAACTTTTGATATCGGTCTTTACATCTAAACCTTTTAATTTTATACTATACTTTCTTCTTTTGTGTTTTTAATTATTATTTTATAATGAGCAGTAAAGTAATACTTTTAAAAATTATTATTTTGCACATCACAGACGAAAGATAGGCAGATTGCGCAAGTTACGCTGTTTAACAGTTGTCTTTAAGAGCTGCCTCTTCTTCTTTTATATATTGTATTCGAACGCGCGGTTCACGAAATCGCAAACTTACCAAGTACAAGCTTAGTTTCAAAGATAAGTTGTTTTTTTCGTAGCTTATGTGAATGAAAAATCTTTAAAGATTTTAATTTTTATTATTATTATTTTTTTTTGCATCAGAGCGCCGTCCATTTATTAATTATAAGTTATCGCCGATGATTTACACGAGTTAAATGAATCTCATCTTAATATTGATATTTTTCTAATAAGTTGCTTTCGTTTTATTAATTCTTTTTATTTTGATGGCATTGACACGATGTAATGCACTGAATTAAAATTATACGTTTATTCCTGGCACGCGTTGCCTTAAATCCTACGACGTCTATTGCTAATATTTCAAAATTTATCTTTGTCAGTTGATGCGGTTTTTCACCTTGTCGACGACGTGATTCTGTAATGACGCCATTGAAAGCAATGAATAATTGTTCACGCCACAACACGAAGAAACTACTGCATAATGTTAAAATTGAATAATACATTCGAAAACTATCAAGACTGTACAAATTTTGAAATATTTGCAATGGTCTTGGCTTGAAAATATCAGCGCGATTTCACTTGTGATATGTCGCACGAAAACACGTAACAACAATAATTAAAATTAACTTACGAAAGCAAACAATCATCGCAGTATGATGAGCATATGCATTATGTATAGGAGAAACAAATTATAAAAAATAAATATATATATTTTTTACTGTAGAAAGAGTCGTTATGAGCCGAACATTAAATAGGAATGAGAAAAATGAACTAGAACGGCACTAAGATATTACTCAACGATAACAGTGTACGGATTTAAAATAAATTCGATCAAAAAGTGTGATGAATGAAATGAATTAAATTTATAAAATCTTTGTTACTCGCAATTCTATGACTTATTTATTCAAATATTAATTTTATCCCTTCTTCATTTTCTCTCTTTGCTTTCATGAAATGGTAAAAATTGAACATTTTGATGAAAATAATAACGATAAGCATTAAGGGGTCTCAAAGTCAATCAAAATTATATTTCTGCGCTACAATATAGCATACAAAAGAACAAGTAATTTGCTTATAACAAGTAATAAAAACTAAATTGCAGTAAATCACGACATACAGTGGCCTGCCACTGTAAAATGTTTTGTAGATAGATCTACTCTCAGAGGAAAAAGACGTGATGGGAGAAGGTTGCATTGAAGAATTGGACTTCTCAGGACTCCAAAGTTGGAATCACCATCATACCAAAAATCTCGGAGTCCCAAGCGTTCAAAATTTTTTTCCGTGTACTTTTCATGACAGTACAGTATAAGTTCAATTCCTAACAACATTTATCTTGAAATTCCTAAGAATTTGCATTTGAAAAATGTTGACAAACGAACAAAATGGTGCACGAAAATTATCTGGTTCGAAAAATGACAAATGAAGACAAAAATGAAATAATCACTTTGCAACAAGATCGTCTGCAATCGAACACCTTACGCAAAAGCTACATTTTCCAAAATAAAGCAAATATATCACCAGAGGAAGAAAAACTAGCTCATGAATATATGAAAAGTTCACTGGAAAAATCAATTACGGAGTATCCATGTTTAGTTGCAGTCCACAAAGAAAGTAAAAAAATCGTCGGAATGGTAGTTCTCGTAATCGAAAAAGACTCCATTAAAACCGGTGACACGACTTTAATAAAATGTAAAATTGAACGCAACGTGATATCTTTCCTAAACATTTTGATCAAAAACGCCAAAATTAACGAGAAATTTCCAAAAGCTAAAAACTTTATAAAGATCAGATATCTCTACGTTCATAAAGATCATGGCCAAACAGGATTAGCAAAATCTTTGATGGAAGAAGCAATAGGATGGGGTAAGGAGAACCATTTCGACTTGCTTTGTGGAAACTTTTCATCCGCCTTTTCGCAAAAAGCTGCGCAAAAATCAAAGCTGAAGAGTTTTTTCAATTATGACATTCGAGAGTATCGAGACATTGATGGCTTACAAATTTTTGCCGACGCCGCTCCACATAATGTGGTCTCGTTCATGGCAATTGACTTACTATTATATAATTATGTCTTACAGTGGGCCAAAAGTAAAATGAAAATAAAAAATGTGCTTTCTAACGTTATTTACGTTAAAAATCAATAAAAAATAGTGATTGTTTAACGTCATTGTACATCAATGAAGAAAAATATCGATTTTTTTTTGAAATTAAATCTATTATATTATGTAGATGTTTTATTAAGTAAAAAATCTTATTATGAACTCAGGGAAAAGTGAACGTCTGTCGAACATGATAATCCCATTAAAAGGTGTGATTTACTATAGGAATCAAGAAAGTTGTACAAAAATACATTTGAAGCATTAGCTTTTATTTTATCTGATTTTCGTTGTTGCCACATGCGAAAAACGACGCACTACATCTACATATTCTCATTCTCATATCTACGACGATAGCAAGTATAGAAGAAAAATAATGAAGACTTGTGTCCAAATAATAGAGGAATATATGATTGCGCAAATAACTCATGTCTATTTCTAGTACATCTTCAGCAATACAACGCATATGGTTTTCATTGAATCTATGACTTAAGAATCATGACTTAGTTTTTGGCACGTGATTTCTTTTGATCAATATTCTTTCCGAAAATTCGGAAGAAGATACTGTGATTAAAATTTTTGTGTAGTATATAATCTATAATTTACGAAATACAGTGAATCGGTGTATCTGTATACGCACGGCTCTCAAAATATTTTAATTCATTGTTCTGGCAACTGAAATCTAGAGCCACGTTAGTACACTAAAGCAGTTTCTAAACAGTATAGTATCAGCTATTTAAAAAGATGAGTTTAAAAAATGCTTTGTCCAGTCCTAAATAATCTAAACTAATAGGTAATTACGTTACAATAAGAACCGAAATTTGTCACATCAGTACCGTAAATTACAACGATGCTTGGTTAATTTTTACTTTACCATCGTAATATATGTTAGAAACAATATGTTACAAGGTTCGGATATCAATAAAAACGCATCATAATTAAAAGTCAAAGATAGCCTCACTCAGTCTCTCTCATTATCTCATTGAATGATGATATTCCCTACCAAAAGCTGTATGTATATGTATATAATAACAGCCAAGTGCGTGTCTCTATATAAAGATTCTGTCCAAATCGATAATGAACAACATAACTATTAGTCTATTTCTACCGACCCATATCGTTTATTTTCAATCATTCAAAACGCAGTTATAAACGTATGTTTTTGAGAGGGTATTATAAAATCTGATCATAAGTCGCCAGACTTTCCTCAGAAAAAAATCTCACAATGGTTCAAGAAGTTTGTTACTTGATTCGAGAAGCAAATAAAAGAGAAACACGTGAAATAGTTGCTTTACAAAAACGAAATTACATACACGAAGAGACGATCCACAACAGCTACATCACCAGACATGAGAATAGTATTTCCAAAGAAGAAATAGAAACGATGAAGGTTTGCGTTGAAGCAATTCAGGAACATATGATTTCGAACAATCCATGCCTGGTGGCAATTCATCAAGAAAACAAAAAAATCGTCGGTCGACTAGTGCTACACATCAATCACGATGAAACAGCCAATTATACGCAGGTTTCCATCAAATCCAAAACTCTGCTGGACATAGTTTCTTACGTGAAACCTATGGTCGAAAAATCGATCATTTTCAAAAATTATCCAGAGGCTAAAAAATTGCTGCAGTTCAGATACCTCTACGTCGATAAAAATCACACTCGGAAGGGATTAGCTACGGCTCTGATAAAAGAAGCCATCGATTGGGGTAAGAAGAATGAATTTCACGTGGCTTACGATTTGTTTACATCGGTGCACGCGAAGAAAGCGGCTGAGAAGTTGGGAATGAAAATCGTTGCGAATTACGATCTACAAGATTTTCGAGACGACGAAGGCTTAGAAGTTTTTGCTGATGCAACTCCGCATAATGTAGTGTCCCTTATGGCGATTGATTTGCAAAGTTAATTATGTGCGAGTATCTGAATGATTCATATATTAACTATAATTAGAATAGTATATAATGTAAATATTTGTGACTATACAAGTGACAAGTTTTCGACTGCTGTGTATATAAAGTATAAGTTTTTTAAAAAATTCGGCTGGGATAATAGTTTTAATTTAAACACATTCTACGAAAGGTTGAAGCTAAAAGTCGATTCGTGCATTTTTCGTATCAGAAGAAATAAAAAAATAACAAAAGCGAAGGACAAACACGTTAATTTAATCTGCAGTTGTATACTTCGTTTGAAATACCCAGTGTTTTATGTATGTACACAGCTACTTTTAAAAAATAGAATTCTACGCATATGTTGTACACTGACGAAGTTATGCGACTGCACGTTTTACTAAAACGTTGAAATTCAAGCTTTTCAAGTACGCAAGTTCGAACTAAATTTTAAACCGCCGACTGTTTTATATACACGAGAAAAATATAATTTGAATTTGATTGTTCTAAATATTGTTTTTGAACGTTGTATTGTATCGTATATAACAAAATAAAGGAAAAACAAATTTTATATAACGTTTTTAATTACAAGTTATATGCACATAACATCATTCATTCTATGTATATATGTATGTGCACACTTTTGTTTTTTCACTTTGAAACAGTGAACCCCGAGCTTTTCGATAAGATAAAAAGGTACATAAAACTTGTATGTGCCTCACGAAATTTTAACACTGATAAACAATCGGTCGAATTCATTATACAGTATTATATAAAACAAAACAAAATTATACCTAATTATAATCCTTCAAATCCCTTAATATCATCCCAACAAACCGGCGAGTCAACAACCCGCCTACGCGTAAAAAAAGGCCACACAATAAAAGCTCTTAACAATAATCAAGCCGGTAATTGGCTCCGTCGAGTAGAGAGTAAAGTAGTGTATATACTTATACACATATATATACATATACGCGAAGAATAAACAGGGCCACATCCTCCCGCGTGGCACAATATGATATTAGCAGGTGGCGACAGCGCTTGCGCGTGTGCCACGACAACTCGCGCGCACCACGAGGGGAAACTTGCACTATATACCTACACGTCGCGGTATCTATATATATTATAAATATACAGATATAATACATCGTATTATATATATAAGTGTATATACGCTTTCAGAAGTATAGTGTGTGCGTTTGATTATTTATTTTCCGAAAGCCGCGGTCTGCCACCGGGAAGTGCGCGGATGCCCCGAGGAAGATGAGCATCCCGGAGAGGCTGCGTCAGTTCGACGCCTACCCCAAGACCCTCGAGGACTTCCGCGTCAAGACCTACGGCGGAGCTGTCGGTGAGTATTGTGTCTTCCTCATATGGGAATTAACCTCAAACGTCAAACTGTTCTGTCAGACAATCTTCCGGTTTGAGATTGCGACAAAGATTCGTGCGTCCAAGCGACGAGTTTGACTGGATTCAACCGTCAAGGGTCTTATTTCGCGCTTATCTTGACGAGCCGGCGATCCGTCGCAAACTTCATTGAGAAATAGACACTTTGACGGATGCTGATGTTCTGGGCTTTTTTTACTCTTTTGTTTTTTAATAATGTAAAGTAGTAATAATGAGAGCGCGGTGTTTTGTCTTTCAGTGACGATAATCAGCTCCATCATCATGATCCTGCTATTTCTGTCCGAAGTCAACGACTACTTGACTCCGAGCATGAAGGAAGAGCTGTTCGTCGACACTTCCAGAGGCTCCAAGTTGAAAATTAATCTGGACATTGTGATTTCTTCCATAGCTTGTGATAGTGAGTTTTTGAGTTTGTTGTTATTTTTCAAAAGTTCCTTCAGTTAACATTGCGCTTCTTGCTCGCAGTGTTGTCTATAGATGCTATGGACACAACAGGAGAGACACATTTAGAAATACAGCATAATATTTTTAAGAGAAGATTAGATCTCGACGGAAAGCCTATAGAAGATCCTAAGAGGACAGGTAGATTCAAACGATTTTTACTGCAAATCAGTCTTTTGTGTAACTTGCAAGTCTGTAATCAACGATTCGTTTCTTTTAATCAGGTATCGCCGACCCCAAGAAAACAACTGAAAAGGTACAGTACAATAAATTTGGTTCATTAAAAGAAATGTACACTCAAAGTGAATTAAAGTTTAATAGAAATAATATTGAAATTAGCCAGCAGAAAATGCAACTGTAAAATGTGGCGACTGTTATGGAGCTGCAAACGAAGAACTTGGTATAAAGTAAGTAAACAGAGCAGAATATTATGAATGGGGGATACGAGTTAACTATTGTTTATCAACAGATGCTGTAATACATGCGAGGAAGTGAAAGAAGCGTACAGGAAAAGAAAATGGGCATTCCACGATACTTCAAGGTTTGCACAATGTAAAAATGACAAATCAAGGGAAATGACCTTCAAGGAAGGATGTCAAATATATGGTTTTATGGAAGTAAACAGGGTAGGAGGAAGTTTTCACATAGCGCCTGGTGACAGCATCACAATAGATCATCTGCATGGTAAGAGCTTTGATAATGTAAAACAGATACGCAAAAAGAATTCTAGTCATTATAAAAAAAAATGAATTGTATTTTATCTTAGTACATGATGTTCAACCATACTCTTCATCCCAATTCAACTTAACGCACAGAATTCGACATTTAAGCTTTGGAACAAATATTCCTGGGAAAACAAACCCCATTGACAACACTACAGTCATTGCTTCAGAAGGTTGGTGCACTTCTCATTTCTTAAAATTATTTTATTTAAAAAAAACAACAATATGTGCTGGAGTTTTACAATGCCAGACAGTCTATAGTTATTATTATGTACAATGTCTTCTGTGTACTAGCATCGAATACCAGTTCCAATCGCCATAAATGTTCCAAAAGTCCCTCCTCCTTGTATCATAACTTTGCCAACGTTGTTCACTAATTCTCTCCCTCGGAGGCCGTGCCTAACATATCATTTATTATTATTTATACTTTGAAATGCTAAATTTCTTAATCACTTATAGCAACTCTAATAGTTTTGATAGTCTTGAGCTTATTTACCCAAAAGAAGTGTATTTTGTCGCCAAATCATTAGACTATTGATTGTAGCTTATAACAATGTCAGAGATATGCATAGTACGACTGCACATAGAAATCCATTACTAATCATGCATAACAGTGATAACATACAACTCTTTTTGGGTAAACATTTACAGTTCCAACGAAACCTTCTCACGTCCGTTGTGAACGCATTTTATTATGCAAATATATATTCAATATCTCTACCTTAGTGCCGTGAATCCACCGAAAAGTGCGCCAGAAGCCATCCCCACGCAAAAACCAATCGTGAAACCCATTTTCATCCTATCGAAACACGTTGGCCCGTGCTGAGAAGCTCCGCCGGGAACGACTGGCATCGTTACCTAAACAGAATTAATATTAGAAAGGTCAACTCCCCGAAGCTAAAGCTCATTACTTGGCTTACGTCTTGTGATTTGTCCCTCTTAACCGATTAATTTCGAGCTAATTCGGCTCGTGAGCGAAATTTATTTGCACTGTATTTTCGGCTGGAATGAGGGAGTCGCCATATTGAAGACGAGATGCATGTGCGCGCGTGAGAGAGAAAAGAAACAAGAAAAATGCGCGCGCACAGCTCGCTCACGGCGGCGGCAAATTCGATTTCTCTATTAGCTTTGCAAGCTGTGTACAGTATGTGTGTATAGCTGATTTAAACTTTAGGGCTAATAATTGATAGTGTCTTTTGTTTGTTACAGGGGCAACGATGTTCCACCATTACATCAAAATAGTTCCTACTACGTTTATGAGGCTGGACGGATCGATTCTCCACACCAATCAGTTTTCGCTCACCAAACATTCCCGAAGTATAAAGCAATATTCCGGAGAGTCGGGTATGCCCGGACTCTTCTTCAGCTACGAGCTAAGCCCATTGATGGTGAAGTACACGCAAACCGTGAAATCTCTCGGTCATCTTATGACGAACACGTGTGCTATTATCGGCGGCACTTTCACTGTTGCCAGTATTATAGATGCTTTTCTGTATCATTCCGTGCGAGCAATACAGAAAAAAATGGAGCTAGGTAAACTCAGTTAAGATTCACTAGTCAAAATGAAAATTTCATTAATAGTCGAGACTTGTTTCTTGCATCTTATGTATTGTTTTGTACAACGAATCGATGTATTTTCATTATGCGTGATACCGATGATAAATTCGTATAAACTTCATAGCACTTTGTAAATAAGTGAATCTCCAAAATATGAAAACTGTAGGTTTTTTGAAACGCTGTTTTTATTTTTGTGATATTTTATATAGTCTTCCATTAACGATTTTATTTTATTACTGCACTCCTGTTTATACACGTTTTGCAAATTAAAAAGTTGACTGGAAGATACATTGAATGATGATATATATTATAGAAAAGGTAAATGTAATTCTAAAATTATCTCAACCAAATACAAAAATACCTCAAGTGTTTTTTATGGGAATGATGTAAAATAAATTATTTCAAAATGTATAATTTATTTGTTTAAGTGTATTTACAACAAGATTTATTTATATACATATAACATCATTATATTAACGCGTTTTCAAAAATAAATTGTATGTTTCTATTGCTACTTTTGCAAAATCTCTACAAAATTCTTCATCGGAACCAACCGCAATTGATTTTGGAGCAATATATCCTGGTTCTTTAGGATCATATTGAGCCTTTTTTAATTCGACAAGAAATTCATGCCTATTCTTTATACGACTTTTGCGACAAGTTAACACATCTGATTGCGAAGCTATCATTAAATGTGACAATTTCATGGTGTTATGAAGATAGTCAAAAGTGTCAACAATTTTTTTTCGAGCTGAAAATGTATTAAAGTATAATGTAAATAAAATTATTGTAATTATTAATAATTGTTACAATTTATTTGTAAACATACTGTTCATCCAAAGACGAGGCTTATCCAATAATAGAAGCTTCATTTCTTTATTATTGAATCCCATTTCCTCTCTGATTGCAAACGTATTTTCGTGGATGTGTTTAAATTTATAAGTAATAAGTTTTGGCTGTTTGGTTGCCAAAAATCGCACTTCAGGCCCAAACAGTCTGAATTCATTTTGAAAATGCCCCAGCCTCTCGTCAATCTTTTTGGTTGCCCACAAAAGCCACGATGGATTTTTTGTAACAATTCTTGCTATACTTTCCTTTGCAAAATTATGAGCCCTCAGATATCTAATTCTAGTTTTCATGTCATCCAAATCTTCTTTCAAAACCATTGGGCTGTCTGTTATAACATCTCCTAAACAGTCGGCAGGCACACCACAGTCATGAAGAAATTGGATATAAACTGGCAGTTCTTTTTCTGGATCTATACTGAGGAGAGCTCTCATGTGGTCGTGATCTTTTTCAATTTTGTATAATTTCACTCCAAGTTTCACATATTCCTGAATCAGAGTTGATTTATCTGCATAAGCAGCAAAGTTGAATGTAGGTGGAAAACTTGGACCAAAGTCGGAGATATCTTCGTTACATTCATCTAGAGGTCCTGGTATACTAGCATTAAATTCTTCTATGAATTTATTTAAATTAAATTCATCACTTGACAAGTCATACTTTACCATTCCTTCGGGAGTTTCCATAAATTTGAATCTTGTGAACACTTTATTTGCATCATTTGAATCTGTGTCTAATACTTCAGATTCAACAGGAGCTAAAACAGTCAAGTTTTCTGTATCAGAAACATTACTAACAGGCTCCAATTTAACAATTTGGCGTTCTTCATCCTGTAACCGGTCACAGTCATAACTGTTGACTTCATTTGACTCGGACAATCTATCCAAAGGTTTTGCATTTTCAAAAGTCTGATCTTTCTCTTTATATGAATAATAAGAAGTCTCTTGTAATCTAAATTGTCTCTTACGCCTCACTCGTTTATCGCTTTCAGGTTCCTCATTTCGTTTTTCAGGCTTAATTTTCAACTCGTGTGGCGATGCCGATGAAAATATTTTCTTACAATAGAATCGCTGACTTACGTCGTGATTAAACTCGGCATTGCGTTGTGAAATTTTTGCTAATCGCAATAAAGCTTTACAACGTGAAAAACTCATTTTATAACACCTTTTAATATTCAATCGTAAAAATACGAAAATATTATAACCTTTCGTCTTTAACCGAACTCCATATAAAGATTGAGTATTACATTAACAGCTCAAATTACTCACTTTATAAGCTAGAAGACTATTTGACCATTGTAAAATGTATCGGAAATCTCTTATTGGAACGTAAAAACTTGTGTTACGTTAATTACAACTTTACGCCCACACACAACAATAACAACATGTGCGGTCGGTCTCTCGATCTACTTTCTCCGCCATTTGCAAATTTCGACCTAACATCACCTGAGATGTCAAAACTCTCTACTGCTCCAAAATCATTGTCACAATAAATGTGGTTCCAAACTTTTGGATAAATAGAAAAGTTTGTCGATGCATAATTCTTGTTTAAATGATCGATAAACAAAACAAAATTAGTGAAGATGTTGCGCGGATATGAGGGAATGCGATACATCTCGGATAAGCAAGTGATAATATTTGATATTGGGAGTGCCTACACAAAGTAAGGAAATTTTTAGTTTTTGAAGCTCACTCTGCAACCGACTCGCTTATTATTCTTTGTTTTTTATTGAAAATTAGGTATGGTTACGCGGGTGAAGCTGCACCTCGCGGTATCATACGGACAGAAGTCAAGTGCCCGGAGAGCAAAGAAATCAGGAAAATCTTCAGTTACAAAGATGAGGACGACTTGTACCAACTCCTTGTTGAATTTTTACATTATATATTTTTCAAGTAATCGTATTTCGTTGATTTTGTTGATTTAATGCTGCATATTCATACTCAACTATTATCATTTATCTTACAGACGCACAGTAATAAGTCCAAAGGATATTAGGATTGTTATTTTGGAATCTCCATTGATTCCATCAAAATTTAGAAACACCTTGGCAAAAGTAATGTTTCGACACTTTGAAGTTGGATCGTTGATGGTACTTCCAACTCACTTGGTCACCATTAGCACACTAGGAATGGATACTGCTTTGGTATTAGATGTTGGTTACGAAGAAGCATCTCTCATTCCAGTATTCGAGGGTGTACCCATACTCAAAGCATGGCAAGCTCTTCCTTTGGCAAGCAAAGCTGTTCACAAGTAAATTTATTATAAATAATTACTTTATGCTCAACTTTAAATGATCAAAATGTTCAATAATTATTACTTTATAGGTGCATCAGTAAAGGTCTTCAAGATGTCTTATCAGAAAAAGAATTGAATGAGAAACTAATAGAAGATATTAAGGTACAAACTTGTTTTGTGACAACTATGGAGCGTTCTGCTAAATTGGAAACAGATAATCCACCTACACCGCCACCAAGTGTCAAGTATTACACGACAAGGACATTTGAAATTCCTGGCGTTGTCAGGGAAAAGGCATTTGAAATTTTATGGGAAAGAGACAATGACAATCTTAGTCTACCAACTATGATCTTAGATGCTCTTATCAAGGTAAAGCTATACAATTTTCGAGTTAAATTGATTTCAAGTATAATTAAAATAATTCTATGCCTTCATTAAATTTTAGTGCCCAGTTGATACAAGGCGACACTTAGCAGAAAATATTTTACTTATTGGGGGAACTACAATGGCAAAAGGTTTTGCAAGTAGATTAAAGGCTGAACTTTTACATTTAGTAAACAGTGAAATATATGCAGAAAAATTAAAAGTGAGGACATTTAAATTTCATTCTGCACCAAGCAAACCAAATTATACTGCATGGTTGGGAGGTGCAATCTTTGGAATAGCAGATCTACCTTCAAGGTGTATTTCGAAAGAAAATTATCTTGAATCTAATAGAGTACCTGACTGGGTTAATCTCATAGATAACAAAAAAGATGAAACATCAAACACTATTTAGCAGGTTTAATTTTTTTTTTTTTTTTTAATTTTATTGAAGATATCAATTACTTGCTATTTGAAATGGCTTTACACTGTATAAAAATGAGATACGCGCAATTTGTATATTTGTAATCAATTTTTCTATCATTTATTCTTCACAATTTTATATAGCTATTTCCTGCAAATGTTTGATGAAAATAATAAATACTAACGTTTTAAGACAAGTTTTATCATTTATTCTGTCCTTATGCTTCCAGATGTTTTCTGAAGCTATGAAATAACAAATTAAATACTCTTTTTTATTCATGATGTTGTTAACAAGGTGAGCTTCTCGTTCAGCTGCAATTGTACTTTGATAAGTTGTGACAATGCAACAACCATTAGAAGATCCTTCACATTACTGTTGAACATGTTATCAAATTGATCGCTGCTCATCTTAGGTACAGAGTTCACCATATCCAAAAGAGCTCGGCCCACCTAAATAAAACATCAAGTATGAATATCAAGATTCACTTAATTAAAAAAAGAAATAATTATAAATAAATACCTGATTATCTGGTGGTGTCTTTCCAGACAATACATCATCAACATACTGAAGTACACCATCAAGCATTGAAGTCAATTTTGAACTAGCTTCAGCAATTTGAGCAAGGTCCATCATGGGTTCTACGACACCACCTGTTTTGCCACTTTGTGCTTGAGCAATTGTTTTTGCACACAATTGCAGTCCTATAACTTCTGGGTCATAGCACTGAACCTACAAAAAAAAGATAGTAATGATTTCAATGTTATATATCAAATACAAGTACTACAAATAAGATTGGTAAAATTCATACCTGTACTTTGGCTGGCGTAAACATGCATCCAGTATTACCATTTGGCACTCCCAGTCTCACACAAACATAAGCCCTGATGCCCATTCTCGTAGTTGCCTCCAATGTTGTGTCGACTGTTAAGTGAATAGGATTATTGCACTCACGAGCATAGTACTCGTGAATCACGAAGGAATGATTGGTAACCTATGGACATGACGAACATAAACCTGAATGATTTTACGCTCCTCTGTATTTGAAAGTAAAAAAAAATAAAATCTGACTCATCTACCTCATTTCCAGTGGCCCACCATCCAACAATATTTTCCTGTGGGTTAACCCTACGATTGAGTTCGTATAAATCCATAGCATAGTTGAGTTCTGCATCAACCTGGTCTTCATATTCTTTGTGTGGAACGCAGAAGCAGTTCGTCACCTCGACAACACCTTTCTCGACGGTTCCTACAACACAAATTCATTATTGCCAACGACAGTCGGAAATTTTGTATACAGTCATAAACACACTCTGACAGTGAACATAAGCTGCCTTTCGACGATGATATTACATAGAAAAAACACTTTCTTTACGACAATTTTCTTAATTAACAGATCTTTACCTAACAGAGTACCGATGACACGGTGAGCCTCGGCATTTCGACGCTCATAAGCGTCGACAATTTGAAATAAAACTACGGGATGCACTTTGACTAAGAGGTTAAGCGCCATTTTCGAAAGGTGTATGCACGCGTGGTGTAGCGGGCGGCGACGAAATCGCAAAAGGGAGCGAGCCGGAGCCCGGAGCGGAGAATGGCGCTGAAGTCAGCTGATTATTACTTACCTGAGCCCTGTGAAGAAAGTCACAGATCTGATCGAAAATTGCGAAATCGAGTTATATTTTTGGCGCGGAGAATTATGAATTGCTCTAAATGATTGTTTATAAAAATAAAAATATGATGTAGTTTGGCAGAAAAATAAAAAAATATTTTTCAATTTTCATAGAATTAGATGTAGGTATATTTATATTGTTCACTAAAAAATGTAAGAAATAATTGTAAATATTATAAATGCACATTGTATTAAAGTTTTGGATTAGGTTTTAATCAAAGGTCTCCTCAATTATCAAGAATTTCAATTACCGACAGACAATGTTATTTACAATCTGTCGCACTTCTTGACTGAAGATTGAAGAATTTGTGTCTTTTATGGTGAGTCCGCAATAGATGGGTGCTCGCCGCGTTCTATATATATATGTATGTATACAACCACTCACGATACGATCAAAAGATCAAAACAAATGATGCGCTTGAGCGCTTAAAACTGTACGCGAACATAAATATTAGCTACGGGTATACCTATAGTTTTAAATGTAACTATTATAAGCCCTTATTATATTCATAGTAATGTTTAAAGTGACATGACACCTTGGATAAAACGAGTAAGTATCTACAAACGCAGTTGAAACGCATTTTCTGTGTCAAAATCTACGTACGCAGATATAAGTATCGGTGATCTTTTCACTATAGTATAGATATTTGACATTGTTTCATGTCCATACAACGTTTTGACAATCAATTAGTACGTGTTACTCTTATTAAGCTACATGCACGTGCCTTCAGCCAAAGTTATAGTCGCGAAACTAACCTATAAAAAAACATACATTTACATTTGCAATGTTAGTAAACAATGATGTACAGCAGTATCAAGCATTGTCTAACAGTACTTACGGGACACAGTAGTAACGGTGTTAGGTATATATATATTAGAATGTGGACACGAGGTCATTAACAACAAAACATAAGTAGATCAATTTAAACCACACTTTCTGTGTTAAAACTACGTATTTAACCTCACTATATACATTCATAATAATCGAAAAGTATGATTTATAATGAAATTGTCATAGGTAGGTATAGTAAAGTATTATCAAAATAATATCATATTTTGATATTATTATAATCTGTAAGGAATCTGTATGAATTGTTTAATCTATTAAATTTATTTCCATTGTACTTGTTATTTGTTCTTAGAGAAATATCAAAAATATATAAATAAGCAAGGGCGCGATAGCACCACGATGGCAAGTTTTATCCTATAATAAAATAATGCGACCATTTTCGCAACGTCGTGCACAGTGCACTTTCTCTTTTCTTTCACATCGTACTGAAAATATGTTTTTAAGAAAACTTATGAAACTGTAACAAAAGTTTAAATTGACATCGTAATTACGACAAAAGCTACTCATCGATTGACGATACACTTTATATTAAGCTATTACTTCCGTCACACGCTCGCACACCCTCATCGTGCTTTTTTCAATTTTCATACGAGGAACGTCAAAAAATGTGACAAAAGTAAAAGTACGACATAAATGCATGGAGATTAAATGCTATAAAATGGTAACAACCTTATTAATATAATCGTAGTGCTACGTAATCCAACGACGGTAAAAATTCACGGTTTTAGTTTCGTCGCATGTCATTTACATTTTACACACTAAGGTAAATCTCGCGCAAAGTATTGCCAATAAACACACATTCTAAAAAGTATTCTTTTATAACTCTATAAGAATTAACGAATGTCCGCGGACTTTCGTTAATTCTAAAAGAGTTCACAAAGCGTACTTTTTGAACATGTGCTTGTCGGGTTGTGTTCTTCGATAGTATGTATGTACGACAAAATATAAAAAAATATTCACTTTTTCAGAAATCACAAAATTGCAAAACTTTCTCTTGTACGTCAAAATACGTCTTAAAACTGTAAAACTTCTACTCTGATTGCAGAAAATCGAAGAAAATTTTTGACAAAAAGCATCGAAAATCGCCTTATATATACCTAATAATATACGATTTTTTCGGCTACGTAACAATTGAAAGTTTCTTAAAACAAATGCGTATCGTCGATTTACAAAATATATCCACTCATTACTCACTTATTCAACAGGACAAATACGACGCTAAAGTATTCATGAGACAACAGGAAGTGCGGAAATTGCAAACACGATTGAGACCGAGCAAAAACGCGTGCTCGATATAATACTGGAAGTGATGCGAGCCTCTGGACTTTTTGAATGGATAATCCATCAAGATACAAGCAATTTTTCTCATTTTTTCATCGTACTGACACAGCACAGGTAAAATAATACACACCTACGTTGATTCGCTCATTAAATTAAAAAATCGTATTCATTTTTTTGTCATTAAATAATTTCAGCGCTTAAAGTATAAAGATGGCTTTACAAGATAGAAAGACAGCAAGGAGGTTGAGTATTAACAACAGAGAATTACTGTTTGCGGCAACAGACGGTAATTTAGAAAAGATTAAAAAATAGATCAATAACGGCGCTGACATTAATTTTGCTGATAGAGATGGTAACACCCCATTACACTGGGCAGTTGAGACTGGAAATAAAAAAGTAGTAGATTTTCTTACGCGCCAAGGTGCGTCTGCAAAGCACAAGAATGTTAAAAATGAAACTCCTGTAGATATAGGCAAACGTATTGAACGACAAGATATAGTTAAGATTTTGGATCCGCCATTACCGTCGAAAGCACTTGCTCTGCCGCAACCCGAAAAATCACCGAAAAAAGTATTTGAATTTCAATTGAACCCAAGTTTTATGTCAAAAGTTCAAAATATTAATGATGATACTATTGTAAGTAACGAAAATAAGCAAGAGAAACGATTGAATAATCCCGTTCATGGTCACATTTACCAATTAAAAGTACTCATGTTATTTTTGTATCGAGGAATCGCGCATAAGTATTCCTTTCGCTTAGGTTCTGAAATCAAAGATGCTAAAAAGTTCGATGATTTAGTATTTGAATATACCAAAGGGGCTCAAAAAATGTATCGTCTTCTTCAAGCTAAGCATAAACTGGACGAGAGCAAAAAAATTACCGCAGAAGATTTGTTATACGTAAATAATGGCGACTATAACTTAATAAAGTACTTTATTTCTTATCAAGAGTCCAAAAACGCAGAACTTTTCAAAGATGGTTTGATACAAGATGTCACTATTTGCACAAACATTGATTTCGATTTGACCAGTTTAGAAAGCAATCGGATTCGCATTGAAGAGATAATAGACGAAGACGAAATTTCGTGCGTTAAAAGTGATCGAAAAAAACCTATACGCTACAAATTTAACGAAAACATCATCAAAACGCTGAAATCAGCAATACCGAACTACCGATTACCCAGGTTGACGAAAATGCTTGAGTATTCGGATAGTGATATTCGAGACTTTTTGAATCGCCTCGTGTTTGCAGTTAATCAACCTAACGAAGAAGAGTTGGGTTGCATAGTCAAAGATGAGATCAGCAAAGAATTTGATTTCTTTACCGAAGACGTGTACAACAAATTTTTTATAACGATGCTGGACTGGCTACAGGGTAAAGGAAAGGACTTATTTTTATCTTCAGAAGAAGGCAAACAATTTTTTGAAGAAATGAACAAAGGCATACAATTTTGGTTTGACGTAAAACCTCCAACGGATTTATTCACGGGAAGATCGAATAAATTAAATGATTTGCATAAATTGCTAACCGATAAAGAAAATTCAGGAGCATCTCAATTAGTATGCATAACTGGTCTTGGCGGAGTCGGAAAAAGTGAACTTGCCAAAAAATACATAAGCCAATGTAGCCAAGAATATGACAATAAAGTTGTATGGCTAAACGCCGAAAGTTACGAAAGTCTTGCCAAGTCATTTCGTAGATTGGCGTGTGATCAATTAAGAATCAGCTTGAAGAATGCAGATAATGAGGAGAAGAAAATAACTTCTGTAGTAGAAGATGTGTACAGGTTCTTTTCCCAAAGAAAATGTCTCTTCGTTTTCGATAATGCGGAAAAATACAAAAGCCACAGCGAATATGACAATGGCATCGACCGATTTTTGCCAGCTGATCGCAAACGATTACACGTACTTATTACATCTCGAAATCAAAACTGGCCAAGTAGTACACGAGTTATGCCGTTAAGCGTATTCGAGGAAGTTGAAGCAATCGAGTTCATTAAAAAATCACTCGACGTGAGGAAGGCTGAGAAGGAAAAGGATGTCATAGATATTGCAAACGAATTACAATTTTTTCCGCTGGCCTTACAGCAAGCGGTAGCATATATTAAAAAGCAAAACGAAAAGTTGCAAAATATAGGACTTGTTTTTGAAATTAACGAGTATCTGGAAAAATACCGATCAAAAACCAAAAAATTTTTAACTTCCGAATTTTCGGAAGACAATGACAATGATTACGCTAAAACTATATATTCAACTTGGAATGTTACCTTAGACGCAATTCGACAGAAAGAAAATGGCGCCGTCGCGTGTGAAATTTTAGAAATGTTGTCCTTTTTTGCCCCTTCAGATATTCCTGTAAAGACAGTTATAAATTTAGTAAACGGTGACGTTGTAGTTGCATCCGACGCCATTCAGCTGCTAAAGCAGTATTCAATGATAAATGTAGAGAATAAAATACTTTATTTACACAGACTGGTACAACAAGTAACGAGACTACATGTACAAGATGAAAAAAGAGAAGAGGATATATTGTTTAAAGCTCTGCAGTCATTTAACAGGGAGAATTTAAATTCAGAAAACGTTGAACATGCAATATCTTTGTGGGATTACTCAAACAAATATGACAAGTTATTGATTGAATTCTTTCAACTTCCGAGTTTTATTAGTTCGGAGCTACTAAACGATGCAAGATATGAAGAAACTCGTATATTTGGGATGAAGGTATCAGAATTATTACGCAGTTTACCTTCAAGAGACATGCGGATTTTATTAGGTATTTTGGCAGTGAAAAACAACATAGGACAAGCTTTGCTGGAACAAGGCAAGTACGATGCAGCTTTGGCTGAATTTATAAAGGTACTTACTATCCAAGAACATTATTTTGGTCCCGAACATCATCAAAATATGGCTATAAAAAATAACATAGCTTTAACTCTTGTAAATCAAGGCAAATACGAAATGGCTTTAGAACTTTATTATGAAATTCTCGAATTTGAAGAAAATTCCAAAGGAAAAACACATTCCGATACTTTATTAGTCAAATATGACATAGGTACAGTACTAACTATTCGAGGAAAATATAAGGAAGCTTTGAAAATGCTTGAAGAAGTATTAAGTAATCAAGAAATTATGTTAGGAAAAAATGATAACAAAACTTTGAAAACAAAAAGTAGTATTGCAGCTATTCTTTTTCACCTGAGGAGGTATAATGAAGCTTTAAAGCTGTATAAAGAAACATTGACTATCAATGAACGTACACTACCAAGACATCATCCTGATATTCTTGCCGCGAAGAGCAATATTGCAGGAATATTATTGAGGCAAGGTGAATTGAAAAATGCTCTACAGCTTTATACAGAAGTTTATAAAATAACAATAGAAGTTTTCGGGGAAAGTCATCCCGATGTTCTCAGTTGTCGACGTCATATGGCGGAAATACTCCGAGGACAAGGAAATGTAAATGAATCGTTAAAAATCTATGAAGAAGTATTTCAACAACAGATGCGCCTTCTGGGCGGTAATCATCCAGATACTATAAATACGCAATTCAGTATTGCACAAGCTCTAGACAATGATCATAAGTATAGCGCAGCTTTACATGCATATGAAACATTATTAGAAAAATGTAAGACGGTTCTTGGAGTTAAGAATTCTTTGACATTACGAGTTAAAATTAATATAGCTGAAATATTGATACAACAAAAAAAATATGATCAGGCAATGCCTTATTACCAACAAGTATATGTTATTCAAAAAGATAATTTAGGCGAAGATCACCTCGATACCTTGCGCTCACTAAACAGTATAGGGATGGCGCTTCAATACCAAAACCAATCTGAAGAAGCATTAAAAATATTTCGAGAATGTTATAATAAACTACACAGTGCTTCGCCAGATCATCCGGATGCTTTGTGCTTTAAACAAAATATCGCTCAGGCGCTTTATAGTCAACAAAAATATGACGAAGCTCTACCAATTCTTCGAGAAATACTTAAAGTTCAAGAAGCAACCTTAGGAAAGAACCATCCTAATTCCGCATCAATCAAAAATAAGATAGCGGTAATACTTCAAACGAAAAAAAATTACAATGTAGCCTCAAAAATGTCAAACAAATTTTCTAAAAACAACGAAGTAATTTTGGATGTACACTTGCCATATACTTCAGAAACGAATGATCCAATTGAATCGCTATCATCGGTTGCTAAAGACTCGTTGACATCCGTAAAGAATAACAATTTAGAAAAATTAGAAAGTTTATTAGACAAGGGTGTAGACGTCAATACCGCAGATAATGATGGCATAACATTGTTACACTATGCTATCAACAATGGCAATCTTAACATAGTAAAAACGTTGTTAAAGAAAAAAGCTGATGTTACTAAAATAAGTAAAAAGGGTAATACACCCTTGCACGTAGCCACTTTGAAGGGCCACAAACCAATTTTGGAAATGCTTTTAAAGCACGTAAATCCGACAAAGTTGCATGACTTGGTTAATGCTAAAACCACTACTAGCGGCGCTGCAGCACTTCACGTTGCAGCTAAAAACGGTTCGTTGGATTTTGTTAGACTACTGTTAAAACATAATGCGATTTATAACATTCTTAACTACAAATGTGAGACGCCGCTAATCGTGTCTACAAATGAAAGCGTTGATCGTTTACTTCAATCAATAGAAGAGTTTTTTGAAGACGCAAAGAAAGGTGAAGCGAAACTTTTGGACAAACTAAACGCATTTAAACCTGACGAATTGACAGCTATTTTGAACGCTCGTGATATCAGAGGAAATACACTGCTACAGGTGTCGATAATAAATAAGCATAAAACTGTTTCAAGTGGATTATTAAAATTCATGAAAAAGTAAACAAGTTGTCGTAAGATGTTGAACATTTTACAACCAGATTTCGCTCACAGATTAAATTATTTTACGTATTTTTTACGGAGAAATATTGTATTATTTTTATATTTTTTCTACTAAATATTAATAAAACTTGAACTTTTTTATACAAAAAATTATTCAAATTGTTATTATTCACACCACCGTTTTTACCAAAAGTATAAAGCTTTGCAAGTTTATAATTGGATGTATGAATGAAAAAGGGTTTCACTATATGTATAATGTATATGTATATATGTCATTTTAATTAAAACACATTTATCATATAGAGTTTTATTACAATTCAAAATGTTTAGAAATTTCAATAGGATATAATCTATTAGAACAAGCCATAAGAAAAATTCATGCAAACCCCAATTATTCGATGAAATTGAAATTTATAGTCGAAAAAAGTTAAAATGTACATAGTGTGAACAAAATATTACACCCAATGACCCAATTGAAATAGTTGAGTATTCTTACAGCCTGAACATGACGAAAAAAGTTTTTGCGGTTCAAGCTTACGAGTGAAAAAAAGTATCGATATCATTCCTGTAAAAATCGAGCCTCTGCTTTCAGTTACAAAGCTTGAAGCGCTTTTCCACCAGCGCTGTACGAGTAGCGAAAAATCAGCTGATCGGGTAACCATTAGCGAAATGACCAGAAATCTCTGTTTGAGAGATTTTTACACTATTTTGTAAAAAAAGAAGCTCGATGTGTTGTTGATGGAAGTGCTTCTATTCCGCTGTGCATGAGTCTCAGAAAATCAGATGGTCGCAAGGATTTTTAGCGAGATTCTTAATTTCAAATTGTATGTTAGCTTTCCGCAAAGTTACTATACCTATCCTTGTTAAAATATGCAGGTGGGATGAGACCTGCGATGTATGTACCTGCGCGTATTTCCGTGACAAGAAGTTCAGCGTCGGCGAGAAATTTGTGAAAAATTATGTATAACAAACCATCAACATTGACACGTCACGCGAAAGAGCTTTTTGAAATAATGAGTGCTTATAGAGAAGCTTGCTCGAAAGCTTGTGTTCACGCGCTTTATTGACTGAATTATTGAATTATTGTGTGAGCATAATAAAACATGTCCTTTAAAATTTTACATTCTATCGTGAGATAAACTGATGCAAAGCACGTGTGAAGGTGAGCAGTTGAAAAAAAGGATAATGTTCATTTATTTATTTTTAAGTTTTATTTTCTGCTTAACTTACAATGTTTTCGATGATAATATAATATAGTGGTCGCGCGTCGAAATATACACGGGATTGTATACATCTATCTATACATCATGTATAATACTAAAATTGTACTGTCATGGCTGCTCGCCGTAGGACACAAGTCATCGAGTTGTATATTTAATAAATTAATAAAGTAAGTTTACATTACCAATAGTTTACAAAAATGTTCCTAATACCGAATTAACATTAAAAATTATTAAAAAGGAAGTGAAATTGCCGTATATCTAATGATGACATATCATAACTAAAAAAGTTTTGTAAACTGGTAATTACACATGCTTGTAAATGTCATGTATATTGCGAGTAATCATTATGCTGCTAAACACTAACTGGAAATAAATGAATTATCAGTTATATTATTGTCAAGTGAATTAAAGTATAAAGCGTACGTTTGCAATATTTTTTAAATGTTAAATTAACACACTACGTTAAATTGATTTATAATTGTTATACAATTATGCGTCAAACCGTAAAAAAATATTAAGTTATGCGTGAGTCTCTCTAGAAAAAAATTACATTCCAATGACCTTGATGGAAATGCTTATTTTATTTGTTTAATGGACCTCTTTTAATCGTTCCATATACTCTAGAATCGTCGAATAATATTCCAATTCCGCACGGATATCCTCTTTGTTGTTGTTCTTACGAAGTTCGGCCTTGTTGCTGAGTAACGCGAGGCATCGCTGTATCGAACCAGAAAGTTGAAGAAAGAAAATTAAATTATTAGAAAAAAAAGTTATATAAATAATAGAGACGAATTTAAAAAATGGCAACTTACGGTCTATATGAGATTTCTCCTTGATAATAATTCATGCAAACGAGCTGGCAATGATGCAAGTCCCGGCGGGCCGTCGTCTGAATCTGACGGTTCTTAAAAATTACATTATTTTTTCTAATATAAATCGAGCTTTGCAAGTGCGGTACAAAATAGAAGATTATTCGTTTCAGTGTAAAATTTATGCTTTATTTTATAAAAAATATGTATTATGTAATTAAGATTTTAAAAATGTCGTATAGCAAATCCAGCTAGAGCCAGTTTATGTTCTTAAAACTCTATATGCAGAATTATTTGGTGACAGATGCAGTCTATGACTAAATAATTGCATGTTGAGAATATGTATTTTTTCGTCTGCGAAACGTGTCACGAAAGTTGTATGCTTCACGCGTGTCAATATAATATATACCTGCGCAGTAGAGTATATGTACTTTGGGAAATAATAAAACGTGAAAAATAAAGAAATAAAAAAGTTGTCACAGCTTACCGTCTACACGAGGATGTAATATGTCCCTGAATAAAAATTCAAAGAAACCAGCCATCGTTGAGTCGTTTATTGGTTCGTTGAATGCGACTGAGTACATCGCGTTCTCGGGTGGTGATTGTGCTGCCAAGTTGTTGCTATCATACTGTTGTAATATACGAATATTCTCTCTGACAATATGAACCAAACGACCATTTAATGATTCGAGTGTCAAGTCGTAGGCTGTAAGTGGGTGTATCGCGTTCTCAGGTAATGCTGCCGGGTTGTTGATCGTCGAAGTTGAAGCTTCGTTTGCGTTGTCGATTCTGGAATCTGAAAAATTACATTATTTTTTTTAATGTCCATGTATGTAATTTGGGCTTCGCAAGTGCGGTATAAAATAGAAGTTTATCACTTTTAATGCAAAATTTATACGCTTTATTTTATAAAAGAATTTGTGTTTTTTTGAAGGCATAGTTTATGTTTCTCAAAACTCTATATATAGAATTATTTTGTCGCAGATGCAGTCTATGACCAAATAATTCTGTATATAAAAACACTATACGTATATGATAATGTTATATGCTGAAAATATGTATTTTTTAGTATGCTTCACGCGTGTCAATAATAATAAATATGTCTGCGCAGAGTAGTATTCGCTATGTGCAACAAAGCGGACAAATTATGAACTTCATGGTCGATCCCATTTAACCGTGTGGAAAGTGGCGCCACGGAGAAATCCTGAACTTCATGGTCGATTCCTACTTAACCGCGTGGAAAGTGGCGCCATTCACTCTTTTTATGCACGTAGCGAATAGGTACTTTGGGAAGTGTATAGGTAAAATATGTAAAAGGGTATATGATATTAGGAAACAAAAAAAATGCGTGTTATTTATTGTCACAACTTACGATTTGCTTCAGGTTCCTCCTCGATATCATCGTCTTCGAATATGGGGGATGCGTTCCTCGTGTAAGTGGGTGATGGTATTGGGCTAGCGACCGACGCAGATGAAGCCGAGTCTGAGTAGTAGTCGATTCTGGAATCTGATGCTTCTGATGACCGCCGGTTGCATATTTTATTATCTATCGATTCCTCATGGTTAGACGTCATATCTCTCGTCTCTCTTATTGGTACCTTGTCGTCTTCGTAGGAAATTGTTATTGTATAGCGCTGTGCAGTTAACGAATAACTCGCGATCACTTTCAGTTGCTCACTAGAGTCAGCAATAATAACTGGAAAAATCCCTTTGGCACTTTGTCATTCGAGGTTTCTTTAGCTGCTCTGCAATTTAAGCTGTGAGCAAGCGCGAGACTATCTGTGGCGCGTGTTCGTGGGTCGCCTGTGCTCTGATAGTTATATATACTGAGCCCTGTAAGTCCTCACAGAATCCGATCGAGTATATAGACTATATAGGTAGGCCGAAATTGCGTTATTGCGGCAAACATTAAATACCTACAATAATATTTATTTGTATACAACGTTGAACGAGCCATGAATCATCATGCATGCTAATGTTTTTCAAGCTGTATCGGTTACATTATTGATATAAAAGCAAACATTACGTTTACGCTTACAAGTTTTGCTTCCAGTAGAGTAGATATACTACACAGATGAAAATTTATGCAGAGACTGATTCGCTATCGAACTTTAGAGGAAAAAATCGTTCCAGCGAATGAAAAAATATAAACAAAAACTGTGTTCATCACATAATTAAGAAAATATCATAATTGTATCATAACATGAATAGATGAACTTTCATATAATACACTGACACATAATAGCGACAGCTTCGACTGTTAATGCCTGTCATAAGAAAGAAAAGTTAAAATATTGACACTCCCTTGAATTCGAACCCTCTTTCGCACGCACTGCGACACATTATAAAAAATTCTCTGCGATTGAAAAGAGGGGGCACATTGCTTGATTTCGAAAAATCCCAAATAAATTTCTATGATTTTTCGCTATTTTCAATCGCATAGAACCTACGCGACCATTGTGTTATTAAATAAAGTTAAAGTTACTTGTTATATTATATCTCATCACTAAACCATAGAAAGCCTACATCTCAAATCCCACAATACCAAATAGATTTTCGATCACTGTTTTTTTATTTATTTAAAATCCTCTTCACCTAGATTAATTCAGAGGTGAAGGTGCTACCGAATAGTACAAATAAACAGTACGGAAAAAGATCTACAATTAAAAATAGTATATTAAACACCAAGGGAGCAAAAATCTGGGATAGCCCAGAACTCGACTAGATTAAAAGATTTGAAACTGCGCATGGACTGGAGAAAAACAGCGGATCATTTCTACCAGGGTATCAGAGTAGTACAAAACCTTGTTCGTATTTTCTAACAAATTATTTTCTTTTAAGAATAAATAAAGGACTAAAATTATGATTGGGCCTACATCATTTATATTAATAGTCTATAACTTTCTGAAAAAAGTATTAACTTTTTCAGTGATATTTTTTTGGATCGGCTTCTCGTTTTTTCTTCAAAAACCTTCATGAATCGCATTTGCATGAACTCCAAGACACAAGAAACTAATGGTGGCCATAGACGGAATATATAAAACCTCTTTGACGCACACGACACCATAACCTGAAATCGTCCTAACCATTAACACAATGCGAACGCGGCGTCGTGTATGTAAAATGAGTACTCTGAAAAATTACCTCAATATCGTTGTCTCTCAATATTTTAACTCCTTTTAAACGAAATGACCGTTACAACAAAATTTCAATCATATGCGATTTTACTACGGTGGTAGTAAATTTATGCTTAAAACGAAATTTCGATCCGTGTCAAATTGTTACTCTCAAACTAGTAAACAAATCCGACCTACTCTGAAAGCAGCTATTTTACTACCAAGATAGTAAAATCGCTAGGGAGATTCTGTAAATTTACTAGAATTTATATTTTTACGTCTTTGAGAGTAGTAAAATTGTCTTACTCGAGGTAGGAAACTTTGTGTAATTTTACTACCAGATTGTGTTTTTACAAAAACATTTTTTACAGTGTACGTGTATATTATACACTATATAGTTCCTGCTTAGAAAGAGAGAGAGAGTACTCTTCTATCCTACTCTGATGCTGGCCCCGCCCCGTTCTCACCCCGCCCCCTCTTTGTCTTTCTCTACGACGCGCTGTGACATCTAACCTGGCTTCCCCCTCTCTCCGGCAAAGCATCTCACAAAAAAGTCTTTTTTCCCAGTTTACTTTAGCCGCAGAACCTCCGTAAAAGACCTTCACTCCAAAAACATTAAAATGAATATTCATGCTCCGTGTTCATCATTGTATAAATAAATATTGCTGTTGGTATTTGCAAAACCGGGTGCTGGGGATGGTGGGAGAGGATTTTTCAGCGGCGCAGACCCCGATTTGTCGGGGACTCAAGAGAGGGAGAGGGCCGTGGGCAGGGAAGATACATCGACGAGTGTAAGTACACTCGAGGTATAAATATAGGAGCGCAGCCCCAAGAACGTCAGTTAGTATATAGTTCGCAGTTAATCGCTGAGCAGCTCAAGTTACCACGAGTGATTTTTAAGTCAGCAGACTGAAAGCTAGTTATTTGTGAAAATGTCCGACGAATACAATCAGGTGATGCCTATAGCAGATGCTACACGTGCTAAACGCCGGCAGAGGACCCACACGGAAGAAACTAAGAGGAAAGTGGCATACGAGGTTATCGTTCAACATAAAACGGAAGCCTCAATGAAGGAATTACACGATGTCCCCGAGTCGACGGTTCGCGGATGGGTAAAGATGGTAGAAGCGTATTTGTGTGCTGCAAAAGCCGATGGCAGAACAGTTGAGTTGACACCAAAAAGCTTCAAAGAGAATGGGGTCCTGTTGGACGTCAAAATCAACGGCCTGCCAACCTCTAGCCCGATGAGCGTACTAGACTCAGCTTACGACCTGGCCACCTCTAGCCTGCCGTCAAACAAAGGTTGCGTAAAATGGTCGCATAGTTTGAAAAACATTAAAATGAATATTCATGCCTCGTTCAACATTGCATATAAATAAATATTCTTGTAGATAGTTGATGCGAAAGCTCTGACTTGACATACAACGCGCATGCGCGCGATGAAATTCGGAGCCACTATACCTGTACCTGCTCAGCTGCGCCGACCCCGATTCGATGAGGACTTGTAGGAGTCGGGGTTGTCGAGGGTGGAGCCCTTGACGAGTTGGAGTTTGTACGTTTACTGGAGGTATAAATATCGGAGCGCAGACTCAAGAACGTCACTATCGCAGCCGATCGCAGAGCAGCTGAAGTATCAACATAGCCTCGAGTATCAAAGTGATATAGTTAGAAATGAATCGTGTGTGTGATGAGGAGGTCGAGGAGTTGCCACTTGACTTGTCCATACCAAAGAAGAAGAAGAGAATCCAGGAATCCTACCGGGAAGAGCGCAAAAGGAATGCGGTGTACGGAGTCATCATTGAAGGATATACTAAAGCCTCGATGTCTCGAAAATATACCGTCCCCGATTCGACGATCCGCGGATGGGTCGCGGGAACACTGTCCTTCATGCAAGAAATTAGGAATGAAGGGAAAAAAATCGAGCTCACATGCAACGGGTTTGTAGTGGATGCTGAGCTAGTGAATATTAAGATCCCCAGCACAGTATCAGTCACACCGACCCAGTTATGGTCCAAGCTCGTCACGGGACTCGACGGCTCATCACCAGCATGCAGCTCCAGAATCCATAACTCGGACGTAGCTTCAACGTCGACGAGCCACAGCCCGGCATCATCACCCGATAATGAGGGGAGTCACACACTCGCAGCCAACGACCCATCACTCGACTCATTGGCAACGCGGTTTTTAATTGATAATATCAAGTATTAAGATATACAAATATATTAAGATTGAAATATGTTCGTCTAGTGGATATACTTTAAAATTAAATGTTAGACGAGCATTTTATGCCTTTTACATTTAAACAATGTTCAATTTTATCGAAGTAATAAACGAATAAACCTTAAAATTCGCGATCGGCTCGGCGAATCTGTGGAATCGCCTACCCACAAATGTCCGCAAGTTTTATAAAGTCCGTGCTTTAAACAGCTGTTAACGGGGGAGGTCCTGCGCTCGACCTTTGGCAATTCGGTCGTCGGTAGCGTTGAATCACTGTGCTATTAGTTTTTAAGTCTTATTTGTTAAGTAGTATTTAAGTTTTATCTTGTAAATATTATTATGTATTATTATTATTTATTTATTATTTTCTCATACTCGCCTGATATCTCTGTATATTGTTTAAACACTGTACATGTCATTGTCCGACATATTTTTATTTTATAAGTTGCCACTTTTGTAAACAGCTTTGGCTACCAGAACCACGGATTCCTAAGCCTCAATAAAATCTAAACTCTAACTCGAAGATACATGATCGAAAAAATCTGAAAAAAATCAGGGAGATTCATGGATACCTATAGAAAAAATTCAGAGAGTAATAGCGAGATCTATTTTTTGACCGCTCGATTTCACAGAGAACATATATATATATATATATTGGTGGTTCTCTGT
>UCOJ01000850.1:0-59848 GCA_900474305.1 Cecidostiba fungosa | reverse complement strand
CTCTTGTACTCTCCCATAAGGACGAGTGCCAGCCTAATCAGATGTTTATATTATTTTATAAACATCTCTCTTGGTCTCTCCATTGCACGTTCTATAGCCTTTCTTCAATGGAATATTCCCTTCATATAAAATATTCCTCACATAAATTTCTTGATTTTCTACGCATAAGAGTCCTCCAGGTAAATTTGAGGCTTCAAAAATCAACCCATAGTAAATTTTTTTCACGAACGAAACGAATAAGCTCCTCGTGGAGTACGAAATTTAAAAAAATTACTGGTACTCAGCTGGGCAAAGCAGACCACCGGATTTAATATATTTGCACAATATCTGCGAGCAGGCTTATTCATTTGACGGTTCGCGCTTTATCCAAAATCATAAGAAATTAATAGTTTTTGAATAATACATCAAATAGGTAAATCGATACGACGTTGAAAACGTAGAGTCCGTTTCGCCCCAGACTTTTATAAAATGATGAATTTTAAAACTCATTTATTTATTTTTCTTAACTTTATAATATTTTTGTATTAGTTTATGACCTAACAAAGACTTCCAAACCTTCAGAATTGGCTATTTCGATGATTAAATAGATATGAATCCACTTCAAACGTTAAGTATGCCACTTTGCCCCGGTCTCCCCTAGTACACAAGCGATAATTAGCTATATTATATAGCGTTTGAAGAATCTTAATTTATGTAAATCTATATCCCAGAGGTATCTTTCAATCATTATAACGTTTTCACCGCTTAATCCTCGCAGCTGCTTAAATTTCTTATCGCACTCCTTTCTCTCCGTCATTAACCATCCCACTGAGACGTAGAACGAGACGGCAGAGCAAAAAAAGAATCACTTATAATCCGACGTCGCCTTCGTCCCTGTAGGCAAGAGTCCCACATTCATCCGACAGTCGCGCAGACCAGCCGTTCATCCCCCTGTTAACAATCGCTATAAAGCGCTAACCACAGCCCTCCGATGGGTTCGCGTGCGCGCTTTAATCTCCAAAGTCGTTGATTATTTATACTTACGCCGGGAAACGAGATCAGCTCGTGTCTCCGCCTATGCGATTCAGCTGCGATACTCTGCTATTGATTATTATTTATGCATTGAAAAATATTTATCTAGATTTAGTTTTTATGTTATGTATATATGCCTCGTGTTTCATTGAACTCACGTTAATATATGGACTCCGAATATTGACATAGACGAATCGACAAAACTTTTTATGTTTATCCGCGTTCAATTACTTACGAAGCTGGTGCGCAACTGCAAATACTTAATTGCTGTTTGACGCCGCTTGTTTGCAATTGCCGCTGTATTGACCGATTAGCGCGAATCTGTCATCTTCATTAAACACAAATTAAGAGTTGTATATCAATGCGTGAAAAATGAAAACGCGTGCGTACCTCAGGAAGAAAAAGCGTGATCCAGAGTCGTTACGTAGGATTTATTATGCTGTTTTATGCGAGAAAATTAATTTTACGGCGCAGTAAAAAAAGTATAAATTTCGAATGACCGCGGTGTCGCCACTGCGTCGCTGTGAGAAACACCTTTCAATTATTACTGTTCTCTTGTATACCCATCGAGAGGTCAATAATATTTTAACAGAGAAGCAGTAGTAGCAGCAAACTTTTTAACTCTAAAAAGAATGCTCGTTCGCGGTCACGAGTCGCGTGGTATAATATATAACGAGCTGTTTATGGTTTCGCTAATTCGTTTCTCTAATGATTATACCTCTGCACAGTTTAAAGAGAGCTGGACGAATCCTTTGTGGCACAAGTTTCTCGGGCTCGCTTTGATTAAAGGAAATGCGACTTATGGGTTAGACGCGGGAAGCATAAGCAGCGAGCACAGACACAGGACGTCGCGGTGAAAGTCCAATTAAAGCCGGTGACTTTTCCACAGCCCTATATATCGAGCTCTATCGGTTACCCCGCGGCCTGCTGCACGCACTTTTCACTTTCATTCCAGAAATGCCCCGGTCGCAACAGAGTTCATCCCGCGCACAAGGGGGAGAGCTGGCGTAGAGGGGGATAAAGAGCGTGTGTCAGCTGGGGTCCCTTGTGGCACGCGCCGCAGTATATACGGCCACGCGTCTCTCATAACAGTCGCATGCTCTCGCCCCCCAACAGCTTTCCGTCTTTCTCGCTTTCGGAATGCACGCGCGCAGCTGGAAGGCCAGCGGCGGCATTATATTGTGTGTTACAGTGGCCTGCTGCAGACGCGTGTGGTCAAAAATTAACCTAGTCCAAATGTTGCCACCGGAGAATTATATTTCAAAGCCCCCGCGGGGGGCGCGCCGACGGGAAATTAAAGAAAATCGAGTGAGATTCCGAGGTCTACATCAGCGCAACGATTATATTACTAAGGCGCATATTATACGATATTATCGTTTATTCCCACATATGCATCAGGTATCGTATAAATATAGAATCTGCGCAGATAGCTCCGTTTAACAAAGCGTAGCCGAGGTCGGCCGCAACACTTTCCGAGTATATAAGCCAAGCACACTAGATCATCCGCAAAATCACATCAAATTTAACGCGCTCAAAGCCCCAAAAAATCCGAATGGCACGGTCCATCGAGCGAGGCGAACCGCATGCACGTGCATGCGCGTCGCGGAACTGTATACTTCGGTATATATAGAGCGCGCGACAAAAGGCATGCGCGAGCGTAAAAGCGCATGCAGGCCGACCGCACGGTCCCGGCCAAGTACAGGCAAATCACCACAGCCATCGGCTGTCAGCTCGCGCGCTAACG
This sequence comes from Cecidostiba fungosa, assembly GCA_900474305.1. Taxonomy (NCBI): domain Eukaryota; kingdom Metazoa; phylum Arthropoda; class Insecta; order Hymenoptera; family Pteromalidae; genus Cecidostiba; species Cecidostiba fungosa. The sequence goes on along the minus strand of UCOJ01000850.1, from coordinate 57,093 downwards.
ATAATCCCTGCGACGACGCGATGCATCGTCGCTTCCCTCCGAGCTTCCCTGCAGTGTGTACATGGGATTTCACGCGTTAAATTGTTATTAGCCAGTGGTCCGTAATGCTATTGCGGGGAAAAAAATTATGGCTCACTTTTTAAGGGAAAGCTGCTTTCTTTTGGATTATCCCTTTGCGCGGACTTGTAGAAATAAAATTTATCTCATAACCCGTTTATCCATGCGCATATTGTCACTCCTAAAGAAGACTAGAACATTTCAGAAAAAGCTTATTTTATAATGTACGTTTATAGTACCAAGGTAAAATAAGGGCCTTGATGAATTTTTGATATGCAGGGCTTTGCAAACGAAGATTGAAAATAGGCGTTTTACAAATGCACTAGTCTTCGCCGGGAGCGACGATATTATGCATTCAAGAATTTATTATAAAGTCTGCAGTGTGTATAAACTGGTGAGTTGTCATTATTATAACAGAGTCGACGGCTGGCTGCTAATCTGCGCCTCGGCTTATACGTTTTTTTATCATGCGTTTGTGGGTGCGTGTGTGTGTGGGTGTGTTGCCAAGCAGATTTTCATCCCTCTCTCGTACCCGCTGCTCTACTTGAATTTTCAATTATTCGGCGTGTGAATTAGAGCGAAACTAATTGTCGCACCGTGCTCTGCATTTTTTTCCTGTTTAATCTTATGGATTTACGGCTGGTCTCCTATTCGCTGCTTTGTTCATTTATTTATGACATTTTAATTTCCTCTTTCAATATTAAATTCACAGAGTCGAAAACACATTGTTTTGTAAAGTATATTAGAATTCGTGTACTCATCATACACATGATGTCGCGATGGAGAAGTTAAAACTGTTCCGCATTAACATTTACTTTTCATTACCAATACTGTCATCCTTTCAATTTATTACATGAGTTTTTATTCGTCTAAATTATAAAGATATATTTTTTTCATTGATCGTTTGGTCATACTCGTTTCACTGCCATGCAATTGGAGTAAAATGGTCTTAAACTTTCTTCAGTCTCAAAAAAGCATTATTGAAACACACGTTAATAGCACATCGCGAACCACGCAAAGTAAATTACGTTTTTCCAAGTGCAGTATTTAAAAAACACACAATTAAAAACTAATTCAAAAGCACGAAATAATGAAAAGTTTAAATTTACAAATGTTGTGAAGAAACAAAAAAAAAAGTGATGTAGATGCAATGAAGATATGGATGATGTGAATAGGATCAGAAATCCGAGTATGGTTCTGAATCAATCACTTACATTTGTCATTTGTGTATAATTTAACCTAATTGGGTCGATAAAAATTTTCAAAATACTTCAACTTTCGCTGAAAATCAATAATCGAAATTGCACTGAATGTATGATTTCTAACTAAGCCAAAAACTGTGATCTAGCAAACCAAGAACAATGATAATCACTTTTAATAATATATTAATGAAATATTCTTGCATGAAACAGAAATAAAAACGCTCCTCTTTGATAATTATAGATATCAGTGCCATTGAACGGATTGCTAAAAGCTTAGTAATCATAAGAATACGACACAACACTTTTTATTCTATGATATCCACGCAACTGCATTGATAACATAATAGAAACCGTAAGGAAGAAAAGGTCGATAAGTAAGTAAAACGTATAGAAAAGAAACTTACCTTGCGCGAAGCCGAAGTCGAGCCTGGCGAGGACGATACCCAGGGCGAGCAACAGCGCGACGGCGGTCTTGTACGAGTACGGGTTCTGCCTGCTCCTCATGATCATCTTGACGCTGGGCTTCCTCCTGACGAGAACAGCGCTATTGTTCGCTCCAGCTCGTCGTACCGTCGTCGTCGCTCTCCTCGTCGTTGTCGTCCTCCTCCTCCTCCTCCTCCGCCTCCGCCTCCCGAATCTTTTTTCCCGTTACATGAAACGCGCGGCCCGCGACGATTCGCCTACTGCCGCGATGCGCCCGGTGCACAACATCAAAAACACGGCACTTTGTATGTCTCGTTAAGCGGCACTCGCTGCTTCGGTTCTGTCACGTGGGCACCGCCGACACCGGCCTGATGCTACTGCGCGCGACCAGCAGCACCAGCAGCGTTCGTCCATCACCGAGATCTCACCGATCGAACTTGACACTCGCTTCAGTGATGCTTCTCTCGCACGTCAAATGCTCCTCCTGTCTGAAAGCAAACAGATAAGCTCATAAATACAGGCTACTGTCGTTGCCCAAAGCTGGGAAGGCTGAAAATCCAGAGTAGTTCTAACTATCTTGAAAGGATTTTTTGCGTATTTATTGCTGTCACTAATTGATTATTAAAACTACCGTGGATTTGCCCAGACTTCTATTATGTATTATATATATACTCATTTGTTTACAAAATTCGAAAAATACAAAAATGCATCAGCAAATTTGATATTTAAACAATATATTATGTAATGAATTGACAGCGATTTTACACAGCGTCAAACGAAAATTAGTCTACTCTCGCTCGCGGCGAGTTAATCGATAATATATACAGAATACACGAGTGTAGCAGCAGGGACACACTGAAGCATGCACAACTTTATAAAAGAGAATTCGTGAAAAGGACCAAGAAGGAGAGGAAAAACTAAGGGTGAGGGTGGCTTTCAGCGAGCTTGGAGAGTCTCTTTCCTCTGTACTATAGTCTGCGCGCGGCAACGAACTGCGCCGTCAAGTTTCAACAGTCGCGGAGCGAAGGGGCAGGAAAAAGTTCGTCCACTCGCGGTCAGCCAGCAAGCGCCGGCTGCGTTTATATACGTGCGTATCAACTTTTGCCGGCACTCGGCGGAGCAGACACGACACGACGACGAAGACGATGAAGAAGGCGAGTTCTGGGAGCGGAAAAAGGAGCGCACGCCAGGGATTCGACGTGAATGCCTTCTAATGACGGCCTTTCGTATTTTTGCGCGAGGGACCGACGCTTGAAGAAGCGATGTTTAGAGCCAGCATTTTCGCAAAGCCAGCAGTGTACACACACAGCCGCGAGCTTCATTGACGAGGGGATGATCGAGCGTTTGTGATTTTCGGTGAGCAGTTTCAACGCGTACCTTTCAATGCTGCATTTTTCGAATGCACCTTTACGGATGAGTTGCTCAATCGCGACCAGATAGAATCGTCAAAAGAACTATGTAACGATGAAAGCACGATTATTATCGCGCCGGCTATATATAGAACATAAAGCTACTGAGCGTCGCGTGAATGACGGAAATCCGCAGACGGCACAAAAATAGATGCGCACACGACAGTCCCCCGTCTAGTCTGATGATATTATGCAGTCTACTTAGGCTCATTATGTATTAAACGGAGCTTCTGCAGAAGTACTTTCGACGTAACTTATGCATGCCCGATTCCTGAAATCCGAGCGTATCGTCCGCGCGGCTGTGTGTCATTTTGAGAATTCGTGAATGATAAATGTTGATTGACTCATGGCTAACGTTATTAATTAGTCACAATCGCGCGTGAAAAAGAATGTGGGCTGGCTTTGTGACGAACTGCTGTGAAGAGTAAAGAGCTGCACGTTCATTAACTTCACAAGTGTAATGGCACTAGCGGCAGACATTTCTGGGCATACTGAATAATATAACGTGCGGCGGCAAAGTTAGTCTGTATAAAAGATATTTGACTGTCTCACGAGACACTTATAAGGATCGGGCGGGCTGAAGAGGAGGCTTGATCTCGCGTTGAAAAGGTGAATCGACTTTTTCGACGGGCTTTATCGGCGATGATTGATGAAGTCGGGACACGTATAGCCCCTGATCCTCTCTCCCTTCTTCCTCCCGAACTTTCTCTCAGTTTAGCAAAGCTGCAGCTTCGAGCTCTTTTTTTCTCCCTTATTTTTTCGACGCCTCTATGTATAGACAGCGTCAAATTCCACCGCTCTGCTCTGTGACTCGCCTTTTTTTCAGAAGCCAAGGAGAGGACAGGCCCTTCCGATCCTTTCACCAAGCATAATTAAATGAAAGCACCGAGTGATCGATCGCTCTCCATCCAAGAGCGCCTGTATAGCTTGCGCGATCCTCGCGCGCAAAGCGGTACTACTATTAGGACTCTCGTCGGTCTCTCTATACCTCGCTTTTTTCGCTTTGCACTCCTTTTCCCGCGGGCTCTGGACTCCTTTCGTCGGTCGTTCAATATATGCCCCTCGTTTTTTTTCCATCGCCGACGAGAAACCCGGCGCTCCTGCTGCAGCACGCTAATGAACCTCCGTCGCTGCGCGCGCTATATACTCTACCACCGCCGCCGCTGCACCGCGGATTATAAGCGCACCGCAGCTGCAGACGAAGATCCGACGTATATATATATATTCGAGGTTCGCGCTAATGAATCGCGAACGAAGCCGGCCGAGTAGTGGAGGACAAAAAAAATGGCTGGTGCTGATTGCTCTTTGGTTAGCGGTGTTTCTTGTCTCCAAGATGGTTTTTTTTGTTTTGTGTTCGTCTTTTTGTGAGTTTAAAATAATAAATCATCGATATGGATTGTATAATTTTGACAATACCAGCTGAGTTGGCAGGGAAACTACATTAATATCCAGAGCTTTTCGAAAATCCTCCATGAAATTGTATCCGCATCGATGTACCCAGAGTCGATTCAGTAAATGTTAGGTGTTATTTTACATATGCAAATACTGTTACCGCATTCATTGAACGGTATGTAGTTTCGTTATGAGGAATTTATCTAGTGTCTACATAATTTGTAATTGTAAATTAATTCGTTCGAGAGACATGCATAGAAGATTTCATATAGAAAATCCATTTACAAATATGACTGATTAGGTAAAATTTCGGTATCCTAGCAAGATCCGCTAATTCGCACTGATTTGGTCCGCGGCGGAAAAAAACTTACGAAGAAGTTGCAAAAAAAGCTCTTGCCAAAGTGCCAATTCGAGAATGAATTCCATTTTCGAGGCTGAAATAATACCCCGGTGTGCTACATAGTCGCGTGAGCGAACCAAACGAGGCAAAACGAACCGCGGAAGTGTTCGGCTAGCCGCGGACGCGACGATTTTCAGCTCTTTTCCGGAGGGGTGAGAAGCCCATACAGAGAATCGCCTATCACTGCCACCTCACCCGCGCTCGAAAAAAGAGAAGAGAACGAGCGAGTGAGGGAGACAGAGAGAGAGAGAGAGAAAGGGCTACAACTGAAACTATCGGTGCGGCTAGCGATCAACGTGGTTTCGACATTTGTCGAATTCGGTTTATTTGCGGTGGCGGTCCCGCAGCCGTATACGCGCCATTTTCATTGTACTGGAGCGGCAGGATACAAGCCCGAGCCAGAAACGACATCAAAGCCCCGACTGTTTCTCTCCATTTCTGCCCTGGCCATGGTTTACAGCGCAAATCGTAAAGCGGCCATCGGACCGCGAGTTGTAGACTCTTTTGGCAGACCTACATGTAGCTTATTCTGATCAGCCGCGCGCGCCTGCAAGCTCTTCCATATCATTCGAAAAACGCTTTAATCAGAAACGAACTGAAATACTGAGGTAGAATTTAACAGGTAAACTAGGACTGACTTTTAATGTGATATATGTATTACACAACGATACAAAGCGCACGGTACGTCGTTCCCATGAATTTGCTTTCGAGAGTATTATAACTTACTCATTTTCAAAGTTTGTTAATTATTGAGAGTTGTAAAGACAAACGGAGTGCTCGTTCATAAGCCTACGGTAAGTTTTTTGAAATAAAAAAGAATAATGAAAGATATTGCCTCCGCATGCGACCAAAGACGCTCCTGATACCTTAATTTCTTAAACGATGACTCACTCACGACGTGAACATAATTCCTATTAGACAGATGTAGATTTACAATCCCTCTCGTGTATCATTTTTAACTCGTAGGATGAAATTCCATTACTTGAAATACAAATTAACGTGATTGCACGATAAGCATCGAATAATTCAAATAATTTCAAGCGCATCGTTTCATAAAACGACGATTCATCGGGAGTGTCCCATATACGAGCAGCATACAGCTACTTGTTGAATTTTTATCGAGTATCGCATTGCAAAGTTCTTTTTTACTTCCGCTAATTAAAATCCAGCTGAAGCCCTACAATTTTTTGCGTCAATTTTATCAATGCAGTCTCGTGCTTGATAATGAAGCGAAAAAAAATGCACGGAAGAGGTTTAGTCGGGCGAATACGCAGCCAACAGATCTAATTAGAAAACGTATATTCTGTTAGCAATTCGCTCAAATTGGTGTATCACGTATCTCGTAATGCAATAAAATTCATGAACTTGCGCATTTATTTTCTTTTTGCGCAGGGCTTCCGAGATAAAAGTTGTGGAAAGTACCTTCCGCTTTGAGATTCCACTCGTGAGCGGGAAGATTTTTTGTGCGTATGAGAAAATTTTCAAATAAGGCGAAGTAAAGTGTTGATCCAACACACCGTTATTCGTAGGAGTGTGGAGACACAATCAACGTAGACCTAAACATTACTCGTTCGACCATCGGTCAATCCCGTATTTTTCCAACACACTCTAATTTTCAGAGAATAACAAGGGGTATGCAAAAAAAATGAGTATAGCGGTGGATGAAGAAATAGCCGAGAAAGGTGGTGGCACGTGCAGCAAGAACTTGTGGCTTTAGGCAAGACCGGTCGCGCGTATCTATATACCTTGGCTGAGCAATTTTCCACTTGCTTAACTCGCCGCGGATCTTGGTGGAGGTAGAGGGAGCACAGTAGCACAGCACACCGTCGTCGAACTTTCAGACCGCACGAACTCACCACAAAAGTTATCGCAAGTATCCGCATAAAAGGTTCCTCTCGGCGAGCGCACAAAGTTCAGTTCGGGGCACCTGCATCAGCACCGGCGCACACAGTAGAGCACAGCAGCAGCAGCAGCAACTAATCGCCGAGCGAGTGGACACACGTGCTGGCTGATAACGCACGAGATCGCATATCGTAATATACTTGTTCTTGGCACTGTTTTTTCTGCTATTCGAAAATTCAAAATTCACGCGCGCTGCACCACACGGCACCTTATGTATAGCGTTCGATCGAAGAGAGCGACGAACGGCGCGCGCTGCGGGAAAACGCGTACGCTCACGTCGATCACGAGCTCGACACTGACGCGCCTCGGCTCTCTCGGGCTTTTAGTTCGCGGCGCTCCCGCCGTGCAGCGTCGCGACGCCCTTCTCTCGCTCGCGCTCCTACCCCCGTGTCCCATCCCCCACCTTGGCCGGTGAGCTCACTGCGCCCGCTCTTTCTCTCTCTCTCTCTCTCAACTCACTCGGTCCTCCACCCCCACCGCCACTACCGCTACTTACCAGATCCAGTTAGAGGGAGTGAGTGAGCAAGAGAGAGAGAGAGAGAGAGAGAGCCAGACAGGGAGAAGGGTACAACGCCCCGTTCGACATCCGCTGCTCTGCAGCACGCACGGCCACTGCGCTCTCTCGCTCTATGTATCAGTAGAAGAGAGACTACGCAGCATCCACGCCTAGATCAGCCCGTTCAGAGTCGCCGCGGGCTTGGTCGTTAGTACTCATTTTTTTTTCTTCAAGTGCCTCTGCTGCTGGCTGCTGCTGCTCTGAATCGCTGTTGCGAGTGCTGAAATTGTACGCGCTGCGAACTTGCTTTTCAATAACGTATATTTCAAGTGCGATCGCTCGTTTTGATGCTCAGCTGTATACAGAGCTCGATGGATCTGAATGTGCACGCGCTTTTTCCGAAGAGAGGAACTTTTGAATCTGTTACGTCGATTCAATTTGTATACGTAATGAACAAAGTAATTACCTCGCTTAAAAAAGTGAAGTGGTTGTTTGTCTCAAACTCATTGTCATTTTCAAATGCCATCTCGAAAAACAAGCTTTTCCGAGCCCTATACCTATACGCCCTATACCTATACTAGTGTCAAAGACTGCAGCCCGTATCAACAGCTTTCTCCCTCTTTCACTTAAGACTGCGTTGGGCGCCACGATAGCGCGCCGGTGGCGGCGGCGAGGCATAAGAGCTTCAAGTGGCCCCTAGCGTGTGTCCCGCAGTGCCCCATCCGCGCGAGTGGCGGCAATATCGAGAGGATGACACTAGAAAGCGACGGCACTTCATTTCGAAGGGGGAACGTACGCGCGTACAACGATGCATACGCCTTTCTCCACCGTCATCTCTACAACAGACGGTGCAACTCGATCTTGAGATAAGGATCAAAAACTGCTTATTTTAACCTTTTTTTGTAAGATGAAAAGAGGAAGAGGGAGGCTAATACGTCTAAGATTATGCGAGGGTGTGTACGCATGTACGTCATAAGTATCTTTGAATCGCAAACTTATCGCTGAAACATTCTACGTCATTAGCAATAAAATATTAGACACGTTTGATTTATGCGCGGCGAATAATAAAGTAAGCTAGCTCTCTAAAAGGTATGCTTTTTCCGAATGGATTTCGTGCAGCGGTGGGTGGATGCATTAAAGAAACGCTGCTGAACAGTCCGTATTTTTGTTTCCCGCTTAGAGGAAGACACAAAAAAATCCACTTCTCTGAGTGGAAACCTTCCAAAGCTCTCTCAAAGCTGAAGCCACGGTCTTAACGCGCCCATAGACCATCCTAGGCTCATTCTCAAAATGCGCACGCTTCCATCCGCTCGAGCTTTTGCTTCCTCTTTAAAAAAAAGAAAAGCACTGTGGTATCTCTCTCTCACACACACACACGAGTGCGCACACGCACACACTCGGTAGTTATTATATGCGCCGACTCTTTTTCAGCTGGATTGCTGCTAGCCACGCCGTCGACGTATAAACTCGCCGTAGCACTACCACTGGCGCAGGGGAGAGCAATTTGCCACCGACGTCGATTTTTCCTCTACTTACGTGTCCCTGTTTTTTTTTCCTCCTCCGCACCACTCCGTCTCCCTCGTTCGAACGCATTTTTCATTCACCTAGCTGCTGTGCAGTTTGCGTGTGTAACTTCCCTGTTGCGACCTGTCCTGTACATGCGATCAACGGATAAAAAAGGCGGCGGGGCCTCCTTGGCGAAAACTCCAAGCCACTGCCTCATGGCCCTCAAGCGTTAATAAATATATGGTACACCTGTGCGCGCTTTTAACGTGACCCGCGATCGTGAGCTTCAAGCACCCGTAGAATTTCCTCAAAGATCCGAAATTAGTTGTTTCTCTCTTGCGTTTACCAATTTCACAGCTCGTATAATCTTTGGCCTCTCTTGCGGCGGCGGTTTTTCTCGTCTTGTTTTCGGTCTCGATGAAGTGAAATTCTCACTCCAGAAAGTTTGAAGAGCAGCAGCGTTGCCGCGCTGCAGTATCTTATTGCGTCACGAAGTACGCTCGTACGCCCTCTCAACTTCGGAAAGTTTCGCTGCCGTTGCTGATGCAGCAACAGCATCGCTTTAGCCTCGAAAGGTTTTTCTCCTTGAACGCGGCGCGGGAAAGCAATCATTTTAAAGCGGCAGCATTCGCCTCGCCGCGCGAACGTGAGACTGCTGCGGCGGAGTGGCGAGAAAGACCGGTGACGGAGGGAGGGGGGAGATAGAGGGCTTAAAACACAAGCTCTCTTATAGTAGGAGATGCGATGCACCCGCATGGAAACATGATAAATCAAGCCTCAACTACTTTCCTACCTGTATCTGTATGCACACTAATATACATATAAACACGTCTTGAGTCGTACACGAAAATTTTGATTTTATTTAAACCTTTTTATTGCGTCATAGTATAAGTAATGACTCTTCACTTGGCGAAATAAAAAATTCAATTTAGGATGCGAGCCGTTTTACTCGTCAACTTATTCTCACATCCGCAATTAAATGTAACGGGAAATGGCTTTACGTGTATCAAAGAGGAATGGTAAAATATTACTGAAAGACTAGTTAATCGTTGAGCGTGAAGAGGACTATAGAGGTGTTTCGTTTTAATGAAACGTGCGGTATTTCGATCGTCGCGTCCTTCACGTGCAGTAGTTTATCCTCTCGCTCCGCTGCATGATCCTCTCTTTTCCTGTCTGCTGGAAGCGCAATCCGTTCCAGCTTTGGCGGAATCAATTCGGGCATCCTTTGTGCGCGCGGACGAGCGACGAACGAAGATAAGGCCGAGCAATCGTGCGTGCCTCCCTTCCTCTTCTATGTCCCTCTTTTGCCCACACCCTCGCGGATCTCTTGCTGTCTCTAATATATAGGACAGAATGGTTGCGCCCCTATTTCGGATCTCGTGGTGAAAGAAAGAGAGGGAGACCGCCGCTATCATGCCAAGGCTGCAGCAATAGGCCGTTTAGAGTTTGTGCGTAATTGACGCGATTCGTTGACAATCTTACTGATTTGTTGTCATCTCGCATCGCTCGAGATATTCTGCTATACACAGCGTTATAGTTCCGTCCGATTGGTGATGAGTTGCTTTGTTTACGTTTCCGGACTTTGCGGTACTCCGCGCGCATATACATATTGGGGTGGACAGAGGGGAAGCCAATAATAATGTAGATTATCAAAGTTAACAGGGGAGCTTAATGCTCGTTAGACTGTCAAAACTTATAACGATAGGTTCTGAATGGCAACAATATTGTGTGCGTTTAAACACTTAAACAGCCTCTATGGTAGTGCAGCATAATAATGGAACGAATTGAACGATTAATGGCTAGTATCGAGAAATCGCTTCGAAAATTTTAAAATTAAACTGGTTGGAATATATTTCTACCCAATCAAATTCATCTTGATAGTAATCACAACGATAACATACGATTGCATCCGATGTCTTTAATTTTAAAATTTATACAGCTATGTCTATTGTCGGCAATACACAGGAATGTAGTCTATACACGTCGTGTGCTGAAGCCTAAAACAATGACTCCTTATTTTACAAGTACGTGCAGACTTCAGATGCGCAGTGTCGCTAATCCGAGCTAGTCATAAAATCATAATTCTGTTTTTGAAATAAAAGCTAAAATATTTAATCCAACTATTCTCTATAGGAACGAGATGGTCGATACGGTCCGAACACCTCTAGTCGTCGCGAATGATTATTTCGATCGTGGCTTTCCGAGCGCGGCATTGTTCACAAGTCGCGCAACGTCCTCTCGCCGCACACGTGTTTCTATCAGGGTGACGAATTCACACAAAATCCACAGTCGCCTCTTTTTCAGCGGTTTTGCTTTTTGTCCTCCATCTGCGCGTAGCTCCTCGCGTGTTGTACCTATACTTGTACAGCAGCGGCAGCGTTGCGTTTGTTCGTCTGGAGCGAGAAACTCCGTAGGAGAATTCCCGAGCTCTCGCGGCTTGCCGAGATTGCGCTTGATTAAAGCGGTACAGCGCGCCGCTGCTGCGGACGATTTTATGGCCGGGACCTGGTTGCGCGCACGGATACTTTTAACGGGGGGCCCCGAGTTCCTGGGTATTTTATGCTTGTTTTGGCTTGATGAAAATTCTGCAAGGGTCGTCGAGCTCGACGGCTTTGCGAAATTGTTGATTATATACACCGTTTTTTTTATGCGCTTTGGAATTTCAGGCTGCTCTGGGGTCTCCGCATCATTGCAACTGAATAGAGTGTTTTTTATTGTTGCCTATCTTATATATAAAGCGTGTAAGCTAAAGTTAATTGCTTGGCGTGTCTTTCTAATATAAATATATATAGTTATATACGTAATGATAGGCTTTACGAACGATATCCGTATAGGTATATACCCATAAACCGGGCTCTTGCGTAAAATAATTGCCATTAAAATCTGAGAGTGACTCAATTACATTGAGCACTGGTTGATCTAGCGTGAAATGACTGCAGCGCCTACAGGCAGTTGTTCGTCGTTAATAGCATGCAGCTGTCCGTTAGACGCGAAATTTTAATCTAGCACGGTGACCGTTCAATTATCCTCATTTTCTTAATCCTTTTTATTCCCTTATTCTTTTCTCGAATATATTCCGAACAAATGAGATGAATTAAAAATCCATATATGTCTAGACTGTCATCGCCTCACCTTGTTATCTTTTCAAGTTCCATCGAATGAAAGAGCTTTTAAATCCCACAAGTTATTCATCTCTTTAAAGATTAAACTTTTCCAGGCTAAAGTAAGCTGATAATGATAATGATAACGATAATCAACTCGGATGCAGTAAAAGACGAATTATCCAAATAATTATAGAATAAATTCGCTCGTGTATAGCGCGGATAAATGTGCAAAGGAAAAATGTATACTAATTTGAGAGCTTTGGCGCTGATCCCGCGGTAAAGTTGAGACTCGTTAGCCATGCCATTGCCGTCATCATTAGCCGTCAGCATGCTCGTGCGTCGAATATAGAGAGCAACTAGAACGTTATTAGGCCTTATCGAGAGCCGCAGCTTGCAGTCACCATGCCAAGACCCTCAACCACCACTACTAGTAGTAGCAGCAGCAACAGCGTCTTCGCTGATTCTATTCCACTTTAAGAACTCGCCTCGTATATGCAGCGACGCCACGCCTTGTCTCCACCTTCATGCTCGGCCGAGCTGAGTGCGCCTCGTTATATATATACACGCATTGCACTCGCGTCTACCGTGGCCTAATTAGCCTCGCGAGAAGAGCGATTTTTTTTCTCTCTCTTTCGAGCGCAGCCGCTGAACAGGCACGTTATATTTCAGTGGATAAATTAAGTTTAGCTCGCGGCTGCTGCTTGACGCTCCACAGCCCGGGCTATTACAGCGCGCGACTACGAGCCTATAATACGTATAGCATAGCTCGAGAGAGCAGCGCGCCTATCGCCGTTATCGGCCTGTCCCATCGTAATTGCTCACTTAGTCGTCGTGGATCGCGGCCGCATGTACATACAGAAACACGAGAGAGTGTGTGTGTGCGAGACTATATCGACACAGGACAGAACGCGCGTCATCGATTATTATCGGCGCCCTCGTGTGATCCCGATTCTCGCGCTGCGCCGCGGATTTGCGCTCGCGTTCCCGTGTGATGTAACGCGACGATCGACGACGCACCCACTGCCCGGAGTCTATGTGTGACTACGCGACGGTCACGCCGATCGTGATCGATGATCGCTTTTACGGAACAACGGATCGCTCTCGCGCCGACGTCCCGACGTATAACACGAGATACGCGCGGCAGCTCTCTCTCTCTCGGTATTATCATGCCCGCCCGGAGTAGGTCAGTGTAGGACATCGAATTTGCCTTTGTCGCGTGGATTTTTTTTTTCTACTCGTCATTCAGTCCTGTTATACATACACGCGCACGCTTCATTTCATGAGATAAGGATCGCCGATGTAATTCAGAGGCTCATCCTATTCATATAGAATTAGGGTTGCGGTATAAAAAGAAAGCCCCGACAATGCGGTCTCGTTTAACTCGATAATGACAGTGTGAGGTGTGTGCAATTTCTCGTAAAATCCACAAAGAACACAACGCTGCAGTTGGCGCCTCTTAAGTATCGCTTGGCCTTGCATCGATGAAATTTGCATTGAATTAAAGAAGACTATGCGCGTAGTGGCTTCCAAGGGGATGAAGAATTAAGGCGGCGCAGCCGAGAAAACAATTTATTACTAAGTGTTATGGCGGAGACTAAGACACTTTAAATTGTGGCGGGCTTCGTTGTCCGCCGAAGATCTTAATTTGCATTTCTTTAGGTTCGCGGGCTAAAATGTAGATGCGATTAAGAGGACATGGTAATTTTACACCGCCCTGTCGATGAAAGACCTCGTTTCCCAGAAGACACGGCCTTCTTTTTTTTCACTCAACTGCCGAGGAAGCAGCTGTTGGATTTGAATTAAAAATACTTCGAAATCCGTGAACTGTCAATACTTTGAGAATAAAGAGTATATCGGATGACTCCCGATTCCGAATAGATTTGCAGTCACTTTGAGTGAAAAAAAATACAGCCGCACCTTTTTCCTTCGCTAAAATATTCAGTCCACGTGGTTCAGAGGACGTTATAAGCGGTCGTTAAGCGTCGATACGGCCAGCAGCCTGGCGCTACATAAAAGAGGCCAGATTTACCCAGCGCCACCCTTGTATAACATATTTATACAATACGTATATCGATAGAATGCTAAATTTACTTTTCTTTGGTCCGCCTTTGTCGCTCTGCGGCAGGTGATGTACCGCGCGGGGAGGAATGATATCGGTATCGGGGTTCGACATGACTTTTTCAAGAGGAGGTTAGGCACCGCTCGGTTCATTTTCTGAAAATTGCATGCAAGGTCGCTCGTTCGTCTTGCTTCCCCACTGCCCCGCGAGAGCAACACGGCTTCTTCTTTACGAGCCCGTAAAAACACGAGCTTTAATGTGCGAGCTCGAGTCCGTGCTGCTGCTGCTGCTGCTGCTGCTGCTGCCAGCGTAAAGGCATATACATCGCGCACGGACACGCACTTTCGGAGAGGCGGCGGGCGCAGGGCAAGGAGAAAGGAACGAGAGCAAACTCGCCCGCGTGTATATGCAACACGCGCCGATGCAAAAGCGCGCGCGAAAGCGAGAGAGATGCGGCGAGAGGGATTAATCTCACACGACATTGCGTGATGCGCACATTAAGGTGTATCTCTCGCATGTGGCCTCACATTTAAAGAACGAGTATTTTTTCACGCACTTTATGATTCTTATTTACGAAAGTTGCAGAGCCGTGCAAGTTTATGAGCGAGTGCGTTTCGCTTGAAAACTCTTTAATTTTTGCAAACAGTTTAATGGCTTGAATGGACTACGCTCCAGCTGTAGATTTAATTAGTTGGCGTGCCTTAATTAACTGTTGTATATTATATATGCATACGAATTTCGCTCGAATTTTCATAATGTATTCTCCACTAGTCGCAGTCTGTCTACATAACATTGAAAATATATTAGTACAATTCTATAACGGAAAATGGCATTTTGCTTCCTCCTATTTAATATCGTTTGTAACAGTAAAACTTTAGACTGAACGAACAAAAAAAAACGTTTCCCGAGAGGCGTCCGATTTCTCGTAGAATTGCTCATATATGCAGTGTTTTGTATTCGTTATTGTTGCTTGTACAAAGGACATTTGCAGCGTTATACATAATTATTCCACTATAAAATGTAGGTGTATATCGATTAGAAACAGATGAGAAATTTAAACGAAACGACTGACGCGTCGAACTCTAAAACGAAATAATATTTGCAATTATGTCCATTCGTTTTAATAAACGACGAACTGGAGAGGATACCTGTGCGAATCCAGCAGATTGTTTTTTGCAAGCTCGTAACAAAGCTCTGCAGCGTGTTAACATGAGTCACTGCACGTACCGCCTACTCCTTTCGAGTCTCGGTCATGTACACGCTATGAACGTCGTCGTACACCCTGAGCCGTAGGGAAAACAATGAGGCGCAAACGGATCATCAGAGGAGCGCGAGAAACAGAGAAGAAGGATCACACCCCCGCGCGAGCGCGCGAGAACTCATCCGAACTATACAAGCCTGCCCGACAAGTAGAATGCGGGTTCAAATGCTCACACGCGCTCCTCCGCCCCCGCCAGCGTAAATATACAACGTTTTAAGCGAAGTCTCGCAACCGCGTGGACTCGACCCGTTCTCCTTCCCTTCTGTTTTGGAAAAGGGCTCATCGCAAAGAGCGAGGCTCCGGAACCGAGTGAAGTTTCGCAAGCCGCGATGCATATATGTGGGTATATTTACGCGGGCCACGTATACATACACAAAGGCAAACGTTACAGCTATAGGACAGGGGTAGAGAAAAAGCCGAAGGGACGATGCAGAATGGCCTGCCGCTGCTGCTGCTGGACAAAATAATGGAGTGGCTCGCGATGACGAAGAAAGCGACATAAGCAGAGAACGAGAGCGACACCGAGGCAGAGACGACGCGAGAAGTGGTCCTCTAGACCGGATAAGGCGAATCTATTTGCCGTCGGTCGTCTTTGTGTGGAGAGGTTTCGACGATACGGGAATAGAAGAGAAAATGGAAAGGGAGAAGGTGCAAGAGGCGGCCATCACATTTACATTTTGTCTGGGCTACGGAATATTAATGCACGCCCCGGAGACATTAAAAAATCAGCGAGTCGCAGCAGCTTCTCGCCGTCCTTACCCCGCTTCGTATCTCCGCACACTATACTCAACTTCCTTTCCTCTGCTTATCTTCTCTTTTTCTCTATCGTCGCTTCGGGTTTCCAGCTCGGCTGGAAGCTGGCGCATACGTTAAAATTTAAGCGTGACGTGGACATGTGTGACGTAGATATTTTCAGAATTAGCCACCGGATGCTGCCTGCCAAAGCTAAACTGGCGAATTAACAGTTTTGATAACGATTTCGTGCTATATTTGATCTACTAGATCGTAGAGGGGGCTGCTGGATGAAAACCTCGCAGCATGCGAAAGGCCGATTAAAAAAGTCGCTGATACTTATACGCGCACGGAGTGAAGGTAATTAGAGAGTCTCGGTATCGAGAAAGTGTGTGCGCGCGCGCGTCCGAGAGAAAAAGAGAGTGAGGAAGGGATCCTTTATTTTCCAGGCATCCATTTCCAGCTGCGATTTACGTGGGCTTCGAAAATAAATTGACTGTGAGCCGGCCGTAAACTTCAATACGGGAGCGCTCGCTCGCGTTCGCGGACAAAAACCAGCGGAGAGGGAGAATTAAATCAACGTAAATACAGGCAATAAATAAACAGAGCGCACCCAGGAACCTATATTTAATCGCTCGCGGACCAGCGGCAGAGGCAAGTGTAATGCGATCATATAACTTCCATAATTGGACGATTCTCTCTTTCTCTCTCTTTCTCTCTTTTTGCTTTTTTTCCTTCTTACTTCTTTTTCCAGCGAGAATGAATTACGTTTCATCATTTACTTTCCACGGCGAGTAAACAATATACAAAAATTCCGCTAATTGGGTCTCGTTGAAAGAAAATTCCTCGCCCGTGCATACGTATATATATATTTATGAAAAGCTGCGCGCGCAAAACAAGGTACAGAGCGTCACCGTTCAATATTTGAGCTATCGTATTGCAGGCCAGAATACATAAGTTTCGATCGGGCCAGTACTCCTAAAAGCATCTCGAATTACACGACTCTCTCTCTCTCTCGCGCGCGCTTTCAAGCATAATAATCTTCTCGTATCCCCATCCAGCTGTGTCTCGATCCGTCGTGTGTATATACGCACGATCTCGACAGCGCGTGTGCCGTGGTCGCTCACCGCATCCAGCTCGAAATAATTCATCGACATCTGTTGCGCGGCGATGCGGCCACGCGCCTTCCTCGCGCGTGTACTATATACTGTATCGCGTGTCGATCTCGAGGATTACCGGAGGCGGAGGAGTTTCGCGGGGACACTTCCGCCGCGTAGTCGCGCGCTTTCGCTTCCGGCGCGAACACCTACACGCCCGGAGCCAGCTGCGGGCTCGCTTGCTCGCGTCTCCGATTGCCGGATCTCGCGCTGCCACCTGCGAGTATATTACAAGAGACTCTATTAGACGGCGATGCGAATTTCCGAAGCCCCTAGTGTTTGTAGCTATAAGTATGTACGTTGCGCACGCAAAACATAGCAGTGATTACGAGCGTCCTTGACCGTTACTTTTTGAATTTGCCAATAACATCAAAAGTATTATTAACTTTTTACCATTTAATGCAGCTGTTTATTATTAGCCAAGTCGCTCGATAAAACCAGTCAGCTTTTATTATGAAGTAAAAGCTCGAATATAATTGAAATATTTTTGGGCTAACTCAGCAACTTGCATACAATTTGCATGCAAATTATTAAAATATAATTTTGAAGGAATAACACTCGCACACATACGTGCATGTACACAGGGGATGAACAATATGTTGGCGAAATTTTTCGAGCAAGCCCGAAGGAGGAAACTCGCCGGCGCACGCCGCAAGGTGAAATAATGGAATTTCGCCGGCAAGTAATTAGCATAATTTACAGCGCGCGAAAAAAAATTCGCGGACGTCAAAAGCTGAAGAAGTGAAGAATTCCATGAAAAAAAGAACGCGCTACACGCCGGTTGGCCAGCAGCAGCAGTCTCGCCGACTACCGTGTGTATATATTCGTTGAAGCGCCCGCGCCTTAGAAAAGAGAAAAAAATGACGACGACGACGAAAAAGGGAGAGCGAGAGAGAAAATGAGAGCGCGAGGAGCAGCAGCGGGCCGGGCAAAGTGCGAGAAGCGAAAAAACGAACGAGAAAGAAGGGCGAAGCATGGATTACGAAAGAGAAGAAATGACGAAGTGCGATGGGCCCCGGGCTATTTAAATAGTTCTCATCTGTGCCTATCTTCTTTGCAGTCGTGCAAAAAGGCAGGGCGAAAAAAACAAAGGAGAGGGAGAGAGAGAGAGAGAGAAAGACCGGGCCAAGCAAAACTGCCGCGGGAGCGTCCTCCTTGCTCTTCTTTTTTCCCTTCTTTCTCTCTTTCTCTCTCTCTCTCGCTTCTTCAGTAGAAAAGAAAGGCTCCGCGAGAGGAAGAAGAAGAAACGGCGCAGGAGAAAAAGAAGCCGTTTGCCTTCAATTTTTTAACGAGGTAAATAGTAAGATACAGCGAGCGAGAGCTCGCGGTGCTTCTGTTCTTCTCTTGATCTCTCCCTCGCGCGCAAGGGAAAAGAGACTCGCGTCCTTTTTAAAAAATTAGCCTCGAGCTCCGACACACACGCTTACGAATACTGCAGCTGTATATAGCAAGAATTAAAGAGTGAGAAAGCGAGAGGCCCTCGGGGATTTAAGACTACGAGCGCAGATATCGCACCGTTGACTAGACGTTTAACGCACTCGGCTTACACACGACTCGACGGATTGTTATACCTATGGCTTTCGCATGCACGCTCGCTTTGTGCAGACCTTTATACGTTCTCTCGGAATTCGCCTGCGTTCGCGTACGCGAGCATCAAAGGTCAGTTCATTTAAAATACTTGCACAAATCGTGTACTCCGTCAATCAAACACTACCGGCACTCGTGCAGTCAAACTGCAGCAATCGCATTTCGGTTTAAAAGCGATGCTATAACTTTCCGCGATAAAAGCTTGACGCATAGCATCAATCGCCGCTGGTGTTATAACTACTCATCAACTCTATGGAATTGCTTTTTTTCTCGTTTCGGCGGATGCGCATGGAAACGCGCATGTGTGTGCTCTTCTAACGTTCTACAAAATTTTCCATTGCACTTGTCTACCTATAATTACACAGTATTCGTATACATAATTGTTTTGTGAAATTCATCATCGATATTTTTACTTTTTTAGATGCTACGTACTATACGTTAGTTTGTTTTCTCATCCCCTTCCGCGTGCATGTTTCGAGGGCTAAGAAATTATGAAATGCGTAAATAATATATTACTAGTTTAGAGAGTGAATACTCACTAAATAGGCAGTGAACATTTGTCATTGGCTGTTACGCATATAATACTTTTATAAATAGTAAATATTTACTAAAGACACAATGATTGTCTCTGCTGATTTTCGAAAAATATATTTAAAAAATTGGACTGTTTTAAATAGCGAATATTCACTGAGTCAGCAACAAACGTGCATAACAGCGCGGAACACTTCTATTGTACTTCATAAATATTGAATATCCACTGCGTCGTAAAACCATAGCTTTTTCTCACTTTCTGAGTGAATAGAAAGTAGAAAATGTAAGAGAAAATCCAGCTGATAAAACAAGAAGGGAGAGGGATCGAGAGTAAATTTAATGGAAGCTGTAGTCGCCTTCGAGTCGAGCTTTGTAATTTTAATTATTTCATTAGTGAGAATTCTTCAAATATACAAAATTCCCAAGGCAGCTCCTGCAAGCTTCGAAGTAATGCGCTGCTATACGCTTTCGCCTGTCTTCCTCGAAACTCTCCCAGACTCGACGACGGACCAGCTCCACGGCCATTATTTTATTTTTCTTTGCTCCGCGCAGGCCTGACCCAAGCTCCGTCTGTTTCGGTTCGAGTTGAAGTAAGACAACGCGCGGAACACGGCGCTCTCGCATCAGAAACGACGCTGAATCGCGCCGAGACTGCAGCAGTGAAAACCTGGCTCGTAACTCTCTCCTTCTCGTTGCTTTTCATCCTTTCCTCCTGCCCTTTCTCTACGGCTTTGACTCGCGAGAGCTCAGCCGCCTCCGGAGTATAAGCGAGTTTTCCCTAAGGATGCACCGCTGCTGCTGCAGAGCGGTCCGAGTTAAAAATGATTCCCGCAGAGAAAAAAGGAGGGAGGATGAGGAAACAGTCTGTCCCACGGGTCTTAAGAGAGCCCGGATCTGCGAGACCTATTCAGTTTTCCTCCCCCCCCCCGCCACCGTTTTTTTCGGTGTTGTCTTCTCTTTCAATTTCGATACTCTCGATATGTTTGTGTGTGTGTGTGTGTGTGTGTGTGTGTGGGTAGGCGCGTACTTTTAATTGCGCTCTTACTGCATTGCCACAATGACCAAAAGCTTGAATTCTGTTACCCAGAAATTTCAAATATGGCTCCTTTGTTAAAAGCGCCGGAAAGATTCAGCAGAAAAGTAATTAAAATACGCTTTCTGTACATTAATAACTGCTTTGAAAGATCATGCCCCAGGGTTGAATATTAATTATTTTAAGAGCCCGGCTTTTATGACTTAGTTAATATGTGAAGCATAAAATGTTGAAAAAATATGAATTCAAAAACAAATTTGAACTTTTCTGCAGATAGCTTGGAGGACAGAGACTAAAGCGCCAGCTGAAAATTTTAGAAACTGTCTTTTTCTACTGAATTATGAGGTCAAGAGTTTACTGTTCACCGCGATTAAATCTTTCTCGTTGGAATAAGGCTAGGGATTTATTTTTTTGCATAAACGCTTTCGACGTTAGTACTGATCTGAATTATTATTCTTATTCGAGCATTGTTTGCAAAAATAACAGTGACTTTTATAATTAAATACAACTTGAGCAATTGCGGAAGTTAACCAAGCAGCGTTGACTGCTTGGATGTGCGTGACCACTGCTGACCCGCGAGATTTTGTGTGATCGCTTATATATATGTAGCCTAATACCGATGGAGGAGTGCAATACTCGTGTTCAGTTTCTAAGCCTACGCAATATGGTGACTTAGGCATCAATTTCGATCATATTAAATACACCGACCGTTTCAGGGCGGGTTTTCTTGATCAGGATTTGTCTAACTGGAATGACTGATCTGGACGACCTTATAGGTTTTCATCTCTACGCATACATTCAACGTAGGAAACAAAGTTGGAAAAGAAGTAGAAAATAAAAGTAGTTCTCGTTTTGAGGAAACTTTTGCAATTCTAATAAAACGGTAAAATAACAACTGATGCATCGAACAGCCAAAATGCAATATCGGCGGATATTCAAGCATTACTAACTGAGAACAGAAATAGAGGATTCGCAATGTTCGGTGATAAAAAATGCAACGCTATGAAAGATTCAAACAAAGTATTTGTGCAATCATTATCACTCGAGTTTTGAGATTCAGGCGCTCTAAGGTCAGTCGGAAATTCTAGAGCTTTTAGGCGACGTTATAAGTGCTACACAAATGATGTGGTCAAGGATCATCAGGCGGAATTAAGTTGCCCGTCGCGTATGACTTATTCAAACCAAGCTCATCAGTATGGTTCGAATATAACTGAATCGCCGCTAAGTGAGAAGAGGGGGGGGGGGTGGATAGGATAATTAATAGTGCGGGCGTAAAAGCGTAATGACGCCTCTTCGAGCCCTTGTGCCTAATTTCGTATCCAAGATGCTGGCTAGCTATACTTCTGCGTACGTAGTTTCCCGAACTCTGGCTTCTTCTCGCTCGCACTCGGTGCGCTTCCTGATGGTGTTGCCCGCGCCGCCCCGGTCCCTTTTGGAGTCGGGCCAAGTAGGAATTGGCTATTGACCAAACCAGTGGTACCTAGCCGAATTACCGCTGCATCATTGTATACCTCGAGCAGCTCCGAGGGGCTTGTTACGCCTCGTGTATTCGATTATCTATACGTTCTGTGCTTTATTACGCCGAGCGTCGGGGCCGCAGTTCTATGCGCATCGGGCTCGAATCCGAGAGTTTGCGGCTATGCCTTGGCCTTGGACGATTGCGTTGATGACCCGATAGGACTGCGCGAATGATAAAGGCGCGACATCCAATTACAGATCGCAGCTGCACAAGTATAAAAACCATAGGTATATAATGACACGGGTCGTCTGATCAATACACGTCCGTTTCTACTTGATGGTTCGTGTCCTACGACACGCTTCCTTCTTTCTCATTTATATTTCCAAATAACAGATGTACTTCCATAAGTTCTGAACTATCTCCCTCGAGTTTCCCAAGAAGAAGGCGCAATAACGCCGAGTATTTTTTCTTATTCTATCAGCAATATCTGGAAACGTGACACCCACCCCCACACACATATACACAGAGCTTACAAGCGAGCGCCAGCGAGATGATCGACGTCGTCTATTCTTTCATCAGGCCGGCCATCCGGCCCTCGTATATACATCACCTCACGCCTAATCCGAAACGGCGCAATATCTCTTCTCGCTCGCTATCGCCCCTCATCAATATATCCGGCGCGCAGCACGTGTCACATCCGTGAAGCTGTCGTTTGCACCTCTTATACAATCATCATCGTCGTCATACAGTCGTCGCCGTAGTCGGGTCGCATCATATATCGGAAAAGCGCTTTCGCCGAGATCACCTTCGTTATGAGCCGCGCAGCCGCAGCGGCGGTCGCACACAGGGCCATTGTGGCTCGCGCGCGAATTAACGAAGAGCTCATCTAGCGTCGGCGTCGGGAAATCGCGTACGCGCCCCAGCTCTACTCCTATCGGAGCTCGAAGAAGCTGGAGGGAGGGAGAGAGAGAGAGAGAAGATTCAGCGCACACGACAGAGGTACCACACGCGCCCGAGAAAGAGGCGCAGACGAATGAACGCGAATAGCAGCTGTGAGGCGAGCCAAGAGCCGAGGACGTTGCGGAAAGCCGCAGGAAATTGCATTCCTCTTTGTCTGAGCTTTCTCTCCCTTTCCTTCTCTGTTTTCTTTTTTTCTGCCTCGTTCTCTCTATCTCCAGCCAGTCCCTCTTTCTCTTTCGCATCTCACCCTCTCTTTATTTAATACGGAGGAACGGGCTATACGTTCCGCGCTCTTTGGAGAATTGCGCGCGAAATTCGCAATCGACGCGTGCCTCGCTCCGGCTTCTCCGTCTCTCTCTCTCACTCTCTCGCTCGTAGTTGCTGCTGCAGCTGCAAAAAGATCCTTTTATCTTTTAATTTGTACTTTGCTTTCTTCGCTTTCCTACCGCATCAGCTTCTACTATTTTTCGGCATTTTTTCTTTTAATTCCGACAGCAGACCGCTCGAGAGAAACGACGTGCGGCGCTTTGGCACGAAGGACGCGCAATCCGCAAAAGCAGCGCAAAAGCAATTAACCAGTGCCTTTAAATTTCTTTCCAGATTTTTCGCCTGCGACGTTGATGTGTAATAAATGTTGGAATTTCAGCTTTGCACCCTTGCTATTTACTGCGAGGCAGAAACGTTCTCATCAAAATTACTTGGTTAATACGAGCGAGTATTTGCTGTGTACCATGTGTAATACTCAGTTTGCGTAATGCTATATGCTGCGCACAAATGCAATACGGGCTAAACTAATACGAGAGGACGAAGCATTATCAGACTCGCGTAATCAACACTCGTTTCTCATATGCGAATCTCCGCAAATATCGCTTGATATTCGATTCGAAATAGACCAGCGCGGTACATTAATTCGAATTGAATATCCAGCGGCACAGGCATTATAGTCTTTCAGCAGCGTTAGCAGCGTTAGCAGCACGTCATACCGGGAGCAGAACCAACAGAGCTCCGGATTTCGAAAATTATGACGCATTCCCCATCCAATTACAGCCGCGCGATTCGCAGCTCACTCGCGAAAACAATGTGCGCACAGCGTGGAAGGGCTAACGTCGAGGCGTCGTCGTCGCCGCCTAGCTCGCTGCAGACGTTTATCGCGCCCCCATCAATTTCAATTAGGCCTTATTGCGAATAAATCGAGCCTATCAAGATTTTCTCAAAGTTATCGCGGGTGCTCGAAAAGCAGTCCGCCCCTCGCCCGGCTACTGCCGCTAGTATATACCTTCAGTCGCGCCTCATAAAAGACGTGGGGTGTACTGTTCTCTCGGTATTGCGCCAGCACACAGTCAGCCGCTGCTGGGCTGGTTATATACGCAGGAACAAGGGGCGCCGGGCGTGGATTATATACGCGCTCGACTGTACACGGGCGCGAGCAAGCTCGACTCTGTGTAAGACTGTTTGCGCGGGATCGCGTATCGATTTAACGCCGCAAATTTACCCGGCATTGAACGCCCTCGCCTTATTTCCGCTTCGTCGCTCTGCGAGCTTTGAGAGAGAGAGAGAGTGCGAGGCGGAGAGGAGGTGTGTGCACGCACACTTATACACATGTGGACGCTCGAGCTGCTAAAGAATCGCGAGAAATAAAAAGCTGTCGGGGAGGAGGGAGGCTCGGCGGATCCGCGAAATGAAGTGAAGGAAAAAAGGGGGGAACGAGCCGTGAAGCCATTTTTCACCAGACCACTTTGGAGTTAGTCTTAATTAAGCTTTGACAAACGTCGTATGATGCTTCGGTAATTTGAAAAATCGTAAATTCGTCGTTAAAGTAGCTTGAATGGCATCGTGTCATTTGAAAATAACGTTTTCTTGAATGAGGGATGCTTCAGTTGCTGCATAATGCTACTTATAATGACGCAGAACTCTCGAAGATACCAAAGATATCTTTATCTGAGATATGCGAGTATGAATCTCAGAGCATAAGTCATTCGCGCAATAACACGCAATGTAATTATACTTGCCAGTTACAACCTCATTAGACTCAAGAGGCTCTAATCTCCTTTTTGCCCGGCTCCTCCACCTTCCGCTCTTTTTCTTTCTGTCCTAGTTATAATTAAAAGTCGCGCGACAGAAGAAAGAAGCTTTTCATTTTTATTTTAGACGGAGAGTTAACTCAGGATAGTAGGATTTTCATTCCAAGTCAGATAAGAACTAAGCACACTGTGTGAGTGTAATCGTACCCCCAGGTAAATGTTATATTAGCTAATGAATGAATAGAGAGAGTGTCAACTTACTCTAATTAAAATGCGCAATTTTTTTCTAGCATTGCTCAACTTTAACAAATATCTATCGAATAACATTTTTTTCAAGAGAGGAATATATTTTCGTATTTATATTGTTAGCCGGAAAATTCCGAAAATCCAAAAAATTTACTGCGTCTCGGTAATTATTTTCGTTCAACTCCAGAATAGTCGCTTGAAATCAACAGCAGATTAAACTCGAAAGTCTCTTGCCTTAAATAATTGAACACCTTTCGTAACGAAGACAAAGCCGAATTCTAAACGAGTGCAGCCCCGGCAACGACTGCGGTATAATATAAATAGAAAAAAAAAGAAAAAAAAGTGAAAAGGTCACGTCGAGGCAAGAGATTTGTAAACCCAGTACGGGCAGCTAGCAAGGGGATAAAACCAAAGCGCGAGGGGATGTGCGGGTTGGGAAGAGGGACAAATCAAATTTTGAAAGACAAAACCTTTCGCCTCTGGGCCACTCGGGCAACTTGTGTGTACACTCAGATAGGTATACACAGAGAGGTATACACAGCCAAACGCACGCGGGTACACAGACATATGTACATTTGATATTTATGACGTTATATGAGGATGACGACGACGGCCACGATCCAGAGCGAGGCAGCAGCGAGCGATAGCGTGTGTCCCTTAATGAGCTGTGCCCCTTACGGACGTACGCGTACGTGCGCACATGAACAGACGGACGGATGAACACACAGTTGAGTTGTGAGTCAGCCAACGCCGCACAATAATATCGTGCAGCCGCCTCTGCCATGCCACGGCTTATACAGACTTGCCCACACTCCGACATCCCCGAGGGACACTGAATTCTCTCCCTCTCTCTCTGTCTCTGCCCCACTCTCCCTTTGGTTCACCTTCCTTGTTCCAAGTTGCTTCTGTTATTCAAATCCCCCACTCTCGCATAGGTTTTTGTGCACATTTTTTAGGTGTATAACGCTGAAGGCTTTACATTTTTTATGGGTCTTTTTTATTCGCTTTATGGTGGAGTTTTTACTAAAGCTTTCTTTATATTACCAATCACAGTCAGTCATTTTAATCTTTATTTGATTTTGATAGACTGATTGATGAAGCAACTCCGCGTAGCAAGTGACATCCAAATAAAATAATCTATTCATTCTAATACCTAATATATCTAATTTTTTTTATTCAATTTACATGGTTTTAGCTAGATTCGAAAAACTAAATCTTAATCATTTATGATTTCTTTTTCAGTTGCCTGTTAAATCATTGTGACATTGTGAAAATGCAAATATTGACAAACATGATAACGCGTATCAAAGGAATAGGAAGCACTACACTGTGAGTAAATGTTATGCATATATTCATATTATAATACCTTGGATATTTATACTATATAAGTACTTAAAAAATGTACTTATATTTCCATTCAATATTATCAAAATATGAAAAGTCCAACAATCCCTTATTTGGAACTAATTATATTACTGTCTTATTAAAGTAATCTAAGAATATCGATTTGGTAACTTTCCACGTAAATCTTTTCTTTGCGTATATATAAAGATAAACACGCAACGTTTGACTTATGTGCCAGGGAGAGGTAGATAGTAATTAGCCCTCTAATTCCAGTTATTAACCCCTTTAGGCTTATCCCTTTATGCTTCGCTGCGGCCAACGGGTGAGTAATTGATAAGCGAGCCAGGACGCTCCTCTACGAACAAGAGAAGCTTGATGTAAACACTAGTTTTTAAACCTTGTCATTAGCATCTATCATCTTTGAGAGGACACGTGTGTGCGAACCCGAAAACTAACCCTTTATTCAAATTTGGCTATCAAAAATGTTCTTTTGATGAAGAATCTCGTGATAAATTATTTAAGGGAACAAATAGTTCAGTTGTTACGAAAAACAGCGTTAGTACCGCGAACAATGCTGCACTTGCTAGCAAAAAACGATAGCCAAGCTCAGCTAGCATCCTGCATAAATAAAGCACTTCTCGTTGTACAAACAGTGCGCAAAGGCTAAGTTCTCGGATGCCCGAGAATCTCCCCATTCCTCGTTCTCTTTATCGTCTCCCAATCCTGGCATTCTGAACTCGTCCTCCGCCGCAGCAACCACCCCCATCGAATTAAGGCATCTCAACAGGCGATTCCCTCGGTGATATCTCAGGCTCTCTTCCTTCACGTCATCTCTTTCTCTTCGTGTCTCGCTCGTAAAAGCTCATGCTCGTGTATGAGAGAGCGAGAGAGAGAGAGAAGCGGCGCCTGCACCGCGGGCGGAAACCGCTTCCACGGAATCGTCCTATAGTAGTCGCGCATCAGGAAGAACAGCGGCGGCGGCAGACATGCTCGTGGCAACGGGCTGTCGTCGTAGAGGCTGGTGTCTCGTCGACATTAAGCGCGAGAGCTCGAGATATCTGTGTACGTGTAGCACTAAGGTGTACGTACCAGTCATAAAGCAGTCTCTCTCTCTCACTCTCTCTCGCTCTCTCTCGCTCTCTCTCGCTTGCTCGCCCACGCAGAGACGACGTTAATGCGTCAGACAGGTTACGACAGTCCTGTGTTACGATTCTCTCGGTTACCATTACACGTTCACGATCGTATGTGTATACGTGTACGTGTGCGCGCGCCTGAGTGTGCTGCTATCCTGCTGCCGCCTCCACTATACCGAGTGTAGGTCGGAGAGCGAGATAGAGATAGGAAGTAGAGAGCGAGAGGCGGATATATAGATGTGCCGAGATAGAGAAGGAGAGAATGTGAGCCCGCTGGATCTTGAGGGCCCGATCCAATCAGAGGGTAGTGAATTTGACGCGCGAAGCTTAACGCCGCTAAGCCCGTCGTACGTAACTTTGGTAAATCCGGTGATTCTGCGCGCGCGCGTAAGAGCGAGAGAGGCTGTGGTAGAGGGAGACATCTGAGGACCTCTACCACCACCACAACCACCGCCTTTGCCGTACCCGCACGCTCGCAATGAATATGCAATGAACATAACCTTAATTAAGGCGGAAAAATCAATTAAAGCCCTCCTACGCTGGCTCCTATATATACTGCTGCTGCTACTGTGCTACCCGCGCCCCTCTTTGTATACGCACACTTGCGCGCTACAGTGGAGGTCTCTCTCTCTCTCTCTCTCTCTCTCTCTCTAGAATTATAGCGCGGTTTGCGCATTTCGCGCCGATATTACCGTTGAGCCATGGACTTACAATTAGTTATTGCAACTGTACCTTGATCAGAGGTTTTTTAATTTTGCTGGTAAAATAATAATAGTTCTGACAGAACTATCAACACATTATATGCGAGAAACTCTTAACGAATGCCTGTATGCCTACAGTTCAGTTGCAATCTGATGCCGTATACGAAGCTTTCCTCACTGATATTACACTCGATTCAAGCCGAGTCTAATAATCACGGATCTATCGGACGAACCTAACGAAGTTTCATCGCCCACCTGTTTCTACAATGCTCAGCTGGTCGTCCGCGCGTACTTGAGACATTTGCCAGAATTAGCTCGATAACGATCCATCAGTGCTGTATAGGTCTTCTCTATTAAACGAAATGTGCCGTCGTAGCATTTTCATTCCGATCTGATGATTCGTGAGTTTTATTAATTTGCAATCGTCGCGCTCAATGAACCAAGCGTGCAAATTAAACAAAATCCAATAAAACGTTAACGAGAAAATCTCTAAACATCGACGTGTACCCGAGAGTTTACCATAATTATCGAGACGAGCAAACATTGAACCAGCGCTCGCGACCGCGCGAGAGAACGACAACGAGAGGATGAAACGCGCGCGCGGCAATCCGAAATTAACGAGTTTTTCTCCTCCCTCCAGCTTTATCCAAAGGCTCCGGCCTCGTTTTTTCTCTTACCATCGCGTAATTCGAGAAATCCCACTGTGCAATCAACGAAGAGCCATGCCATCTGCGCGCCCAGTCGTGACGGCTGTGCGCACACCTATACCAACATACCTATATCGAGGGAGAAGAGCGTGTGGGGCTGAACTAACCCAGAAAAAAGTGCTAACAGCGGAAGCGAGCGAGAGAGGAGAGAGAGAGAAGGACAAGCCTTTCTCATTGGCGAGGCTAGAAAATTCAGTTCGAATGGAGATTATCTTTCGATGCATAGGTAACGTGTAGAAATAAAAAAACGCACCTCGTCTGCATCAGACTGCAGCCGGTCTTTTCCGTTTGCGCTGCTACGCTCTATTTTAGCCTCGTTTGCGAGCAAGAAAATGTCAGGGAAAGAGAAAGGGGGTGAAGAAAAGAAAAGTGAATAGTGAGAGAGAGAGAGATGCGCAGACGTAATTGTGGGCAGCGCGCGAGAAATCGCACAGCAGTAGTCGCCACACAACCGCGCTTGTGTGGAACAGAGCGCAACCGGACGTAAAGTGCAGACAAGTAAATTTAGTTCTCTATTCTTCCCCCGCGCCACTTCCCTCGGCTCTCTCTCTCCCTCTTAAGTTTCCAATTTACGCTCTCCCGTGAATATCACGCCCCACCCCTCTCTCCGTCTGGGAGGGAGTAGACACACCCGCAGTCTGGGCCGAATCGAAGTTCTCTCTCGCGGAAACACAGAGGAAAGGAGTAAGAGGCGCACAGGGCGATAGAGCTTCATTAAGCTCGCGCGCACTCCCTGAGCTTTCCCATTGATTCATGCGCGTATGTATTTACCGAGATGTGCGTTCTTTGCTGCTGGTTCGTCTGTGTATGCAAAATCTCTCTTCACACGCTGCGTACACGTATCCATATCTCAGTGCTGTTGAGCCATTTGCACCGTGGCAAAAGACGGGACTCATTAAATTCATCAAAGGCGCGATTATAAATGATACTTCAGACGCCCGCCGTGCAGTGCGTAGATTGGCCCGTTCGTTCTCGCTTATTTTCTTTGAGTGCTGTATGTATAATACGACCGGTTTTACGTTACAGTCGGGTTTTGGATGCAACTCGCATCAAGCTAAATTTGATTGGAGAAATAAACACCTTGGTGGTTCTTGTGCTGTTTCACCGTCCAGTGATAAATCAACTCTTATGATGATAGCAAGAGACAGCCAACCAGAATAACGTATTTGCTTTAGCTGATTTGAAGCACAATATATATCATTAATTCACTCTTCATGTTCATGGCCTAACAGTACCGAAAGACATTTTTAGTAGATACAAGAATATAAAATAAAATAAGTGGGTGGCTTTTTCGAACTCGGAAGTTTATGGTCTCACAACGTATCGTGTTGTGTTTCTAGATGAATTTTAGCATTCGAAAGTTTCCAGGGTAGGCTCGTCAAACCTACGCCTTCTCAAACTCTGTGTCTTAAGCAAGACGCCCATCGGATTCGAAAAAATTGGATCAAGATGATGGGATTCGAACCCACGACCCCACGAGTGGGACGTCAGTGGTTTACCACAAATTCATCGCCGCTCTAGATACAACTATATATGGGTAGAAAATATTATAGTGCGCTTTAACTAAAAATTTCCAATTAACCTTTACTTGAAAATTGTTGATTATCATAACTAAAAAAGGGTTAGGTCTTTCTCATTTGAAATAAAAACTCGAGAATAATATTTACTAGAAAAATATTACATGTGCAATACATATTATACGCAACTATTTTTCCAATTTCTCTCAGTGAAGAATATGTTAAAATATACGGTCACGATCTTTTCTTGAATAATAATGTAATTAAACAGTATACATATAATTATTGGGTTATATAAGTATTAACAACTATACCGTATAATAATGATAATCCAAGCAGTGATCCGCCATTCAATTACCAATGATACCCACCAAATAACGATTTCGGATCACAATACGATATCTCCTTTGAATCACACACCAATTCTATCTTGACGATTAGTACCTCGAGATTACTTGCTTCTCATGGTGTGTGCGTGCGTACACACTCGTCTATATATCAGACAGATCGCCATGAAGAATTTATGAGACATCCGGGTGGCGCACGGCGGAGTCTCTCTCACACACACACAGCTCCCGCGGCACCCCATATACAAGGCTTTCGACGCAAAGCGTCAAATAATGACGACGAGGGGGACTTTTATATTGCGGTGAAACTTGCGGAATCGAGCGGTCACGCAGCTGGTGCTTATATATACGGCTGCCGTGCTTTCATACTCTTTTTCTCCGTATGCTCCGTGCCAGCGCTTTAGTTCTCACTCTTTTCGTGCTTCATGATAAGATCTCGCACTGTCCTGCTACGTGTGTGTGTGCGCGCTCTATGGCGCTGAAATTCACGATTAGCGTGGGTGGCGCAAGCTCCCCTTTATACACATGCGCGTTCGAGAATCGCCGATAGAGTGCAGGCTACGGGATATTTAATCTTGCCGTCACGTGCCACGCTCGCGCGCTTTCTCGTTTTGTGCATTGTGCAGCGAGCGCGTGCCAGCGACGCCCCTCCTTCCTTACAGCTCGTTTTTTTTACATGTTTGCGTTACTCATTCAAATGGAAGTCACGAAATCGTCGTTTACGCGCGTTAACGATATATGCTCGCAAGGAGCTGCTGCTACTGCTCTTTTATTTACTCGCGTATAGCCGCTTCGCCTTCTGTTCGAGTTGCTCTTTTTCGCCTTTTCGCCATATTAGAGTCTGTGTGAAACTTTCTCATTTGGCCGGCTTGACTTATAACGAACGTCGTATCGTTTGAGGATCACATAAATCGTATGACCCGGGGTGCAAAAGAAATTAAGTATAATATATAAGGCTGTATAATAATAATTAGGTGCATAACGTAGTCTCGAAAGACGATGCGGACTCGTCTTATATACGCGTATGAAACTGCCGGGCTTGAAAACTTTTTCAATTTTACTCCGTTTTATATACGCGGTGAAAAAAGAAAAGCCGCGTCAAGCCCAGTTTATCGGAGGGCGTTAATGAATTATTAGCAGCGTGATAAGTGCATGCACGTTATCGTTTCGCTACAGCACTTGGGCCGCTCTCCCTCCTACTGAACATACTTTCACGGCGTGATGCACTTACCCGTGTAACGCGCGTAATCGCTTGCAACGCATCTCTCACACTTGCCAGCCTACAATTACACGCGACGCGGCGCCTCTACGCCGACAAGAGCAAACAGTGAACTCTTTTGAGGCTGCAAGCGTTGACTTTCTCACCCGTGCTGTGTATTATATATTATATATAGCAGCGACGAGCCGACGAAAAAAAGCAGCCGTGAACCAACGAGCCGAGAGGCCGTAAACACGCGCGCGGCTTGCCAGTCGCGGCGTATAATTTTTTCGTGCAAGGCGCGAGCGCGTTGGCCCTCGGAAAGTGCTTTGCCATTTAATTCTTCTTTTTAAAGACCGAGGCTCGACTGCTGCTCTCGCACCCGATGATAGCCGGTAATCTGTGTGTTATGCCGAAAGACAAGCTGAAAGACGTGCTCAAAGAGAAAATGGCTTGCTGTAGAGGCGAAACTTTGTGCTGTGTGTGTGCGAAGTATAAGAATTGCGGTATTGAGTGAAACACTCGTGTTTACATTAAATACCCGTATCGGCCGAGCTCCCGTCTTTGTGCGTGCGGGCTTTTCGGTATAGTCGTGCTCGACAGCCCGCAAAACTGATCCACTCCCACGACATTCATCTCTTTCGTCCCCTTGTATTCCGTTTCGCTACGTTTATAGCCGCTCCGTTTACGCTGAAACGATTCTTTCATTCTCTCTCTTCATCTCTCACGCGCGCCGGTCTATTTTCGTAGGTCTCGTAAATACTTGCGAGCGCGTTTTCCGATAGTGGTAAGATTCCCTTGAATAAATATTTACTTGTGTCCGCGTTCCGTGCGCACCTATTATATGTATACTGTACTCAAGGTTATTTCGCTCAATTTGCGGAATCAGTATAGCTGCACACAAAATAAACGTGTCTCGTTAAAATATAAGTAGAGCTCGTGGAAATTAATGACGGATGATAGCGTGACTTTTGTGCATTAACGAAACGGTCAGTGCTAAGTTTATCCATAGTAGGAAGCTCGAGGAGGTCAAGTTGCTTTTT
Source organism: Cecidostiba fungosa (assembly GCA_900474305.1). NCBI lineage: Eukaryota > Metazoa > Arthropoda > Insecta > Hymenoptera > Pteromalidae > Cecidostiba > Cecidostiba fungosa. The sequence goes on along the minus strand of UCOJ01000850.1, from coordinate 24,166 downwards.
CTTTGTAGGAAAACGATCTAATTGAAACAAAAGAAGAGAGAATGCTGAGAGGACAGGGAAGGAAAGGAGGCATGGAAGAAGAAGAAAAAAAGAGTGGTAAGGAGACGAGAAATTGCGGAATTACTTTGAATTTTTCTTTGTCCAGAAGTTGGGAAAAACTCGCTCCAGGAGAAGAAGAGGGGAGCTTCTTTGCGCTCCTTGTTTGTGCTGGGAGAAAATTGTACGAAAGCGAATTGCCCTCGTTCCCTTCCGCGTGACTTCGAAATTCCCCGAGATTGCAAAGTTGCACTCTTTCTCTCTCTCTCTCTCTTTCTCTCCCTCTCTCTTCCCCTTTCCCACTTCTTCCTCGCTTTCGCCGGTTCTCTCTTTCTCGAACTGTCTAGGTCTATCTTTCGCTTTTAGCGAATGCAGGAATTCAGCCTGAGCGATCGACAGTCGCATTAAGTGAACGAGCAAGTTTATTATTACTTACTAGCTACTCCCCCCCCCTTCCCGATGCTCTTGTATATAAGGGAAGCAATCGTCGAGTATTAAAGAAGACAAAAATTAATCGTCTCTATTGATATTTTTGTATTATAGTTTCTTAACACGCTTTGAAATTGAGAAATAATTTACAAAGTCATCGTAAGTTTTTAAAAAATGACGTATTTATGATAAACTACTCGGTAGAGGCGATGTCGGAGAAAATTTATCATAGCCCGTTATACTTGCAGGCATGAATAGAGCCGAAATAGTTTGTCGATGCTCGGTCGGCAAATGCGCAGGTAGAGAGAGAAAAGGCGTCGACGAATTTGATAGGGTGTAAGTTTTTACGACTTAGCTAAACGTCCAAACCCGATATTTTTTTTAATTAATTTCGCTTCTTTTGCAAAAATGACTGAGTGAACTGCGTTGCCTCAACTGCTGTCATTTATGACGAGAGGACTTAATTTGTGCAGGCTTACATTATGTACTTGTAACAAAAGAAAGGTGTGACCTCGTTCGTTCTTCTTTTTTTGTTCATGCACGCACTACTTTTGTAATTTCTCTCTCTCTCCCTCTTTTGCCACCAGATTCTTTTTTTCGGAAATGGCTGTTGTTCCTCACGCGGGAAATTACTATTCTTTTCGAGGTACGTAAAAGAGCAAGCTCGAAACGCCCCGATAAAACGGGCCGTAACGTGATTTTATTACTTTTTTAGCACTTTAATTCTTTTATTATATCCCATAGTATACGGCTGAAGGAGTATTACGTGATCTAGAACCTCCATAATTCACGTTAGAATTTGCCGTTTTAAACGAGGCTAGGTTTAATAATAGGATTTCGCTTTCTACCTTTTCTCTTCGGCAAACACGTCGATAAATCTTGATACACGGTGGTGTAATTTTGGATATACAGACATCAAAGCTTTCCATCGAAAGTCCTTAAATAAGTGCTTTTTGCGGTTCCTAGAATAACATGACATTTTGTTCATGAGTGTTTTATTCAAGCGTATTAATCAGGATTTCATGACGCGAACATATACATATGTATAGGTCAATCGCACCGAGAAAAATTGGCTTAGCATTGGTTAATAAATCTCTTAGTTAAATAAGTTTTAGTTCAAGTTAACCCTTTTTTGATTGGTCCAAATTAAATTTTTGGACTACTGTACTACTAGCGACTTTAGATAAGTCAAATAATTGTTATAGTAAGAAGACTATTTACAATCGCTATATTTTTATAATAAATTTTCTTCTCCATTTTTGGGCTCAGAAGAGGAAACTACTAATATCTCCTTTTTTAGTTGTGACAGTTATAATTTTCATAACTAAAATTACTAAAAAAAATGTTACTCTATCCAAATATTGCTAGAATTTTTAGTACTTACATAGTGGTACCAACTAAAAATTCCTTAGATGCGCTCCATGCTTTTCTATTTCCTATCCTTTATTATCAATCTAGCCGTGTCCTATATCGTATACGAGCCGGTAGCAACAGGAGTGAGACATAGAGGCAAAAAGAGAGGAAAGGGGGGGGGGTATAGAAGGAGTAACAGCGTTCTTACCAGCGCGCTCCCCTAGAGCATTGCGGCTGCGCACGCGGCATAGCTCACCTAAAAATTCGCACTCTTGTTGCTCTTCGAAGTAGAGCATTCTTCCACGCTCCATGTTTTCATCGCTCATCCAGCAGCAGCAGCAGTAGCGACGGCAGCGGCAGAAGCCAGGTAGATGGAAGCCGCATGTATGCACATGTATACCTAGAGAACCATACGTACCTAAGTGTGTGCAAGGCCAGGTCCGCCTTCCTCCGTTTTTGCGTATTTCAGCCGTGGGCAATAAATTCGCGTAAGCTCCCTCATGGAAGCTTAGTCTTCCTCGTGGAGAGAGCGCGGCGGGAGAGAAGAAAGGGGAAAAGATGGAGTAAATAAAGTTGAGAGCGAGAGCGAGCTGTAAGAAACCAAGAAAGGATTGTACAACGAGTAGACAAAATGAAGAGAGACGGATAAAGCGGCGTGTAGTTCGATATATCTACTGTGAATGAGTCCTGCAGAATAAAGGAAATAGCAGATCAATAACTTAAACTAGAGCTAGAAATATAAAGTGATATCAAATTATTTGACCTGGAAGCACGCCTTCCTATTCTAAAAAAGACAAAGTAATTAATCTATTCAGTTCGTGATTCGTTGTTTAACTGGTTCGCTCGACTGGCCAGTCAGATTACGCATTGACCAATCTGATCACTCATAGGATCAGTACGTCGCAATATAACCTTTTAAATCATTTGTTCGTTCACTGATTGGCGTTCGTTTTCGAGCTAGACCTCGTTGTATGTATGAATTCCTAACCTCAAAAAGTGAAAATTGAGAAAATACGATAAAAAAAAGTATATGTGTTGTTGGTGTACGTTAAATGAATGGAAGCAAGCCGTCGTTACGGAAGTAAATTACATGAAACATCTCGATACGAAAAATGGGATTTCATTTAATCTGTAAATAATACTGATATAAAAAGCGTGGAAATGAAATTTACACCGTCGAATTTTGTGATATATTCGTACCTTATGGATTTTTTAAGAATAACATCGCTTTTTGCAAGGCTATGCAAAACATAGTTCTAACAAAAGTCTTTAAAAATTGGCATTCACAGTAACTTTTTCACGGAATTTAATTTTGAATCTAGCATTTAAATTTTTTTCCATATCATCAAAAGAATTTTTAAAGTTAGCATTTTTTTATACTTAAGAAATCACAGTAAAATCTGCGTAAACGGATAATTTGTTACAGCTTTCTTTTTCATTGTAAAACTGGTTTTATGTCATACTATTGAAGAATGTAATATATTTTTTTAAAACAAGGCAAATTAAAGTGTTGTTTTATCTATTTTCATGCATTATTTGAGAAACTAGGCACATTCATGCGCATTCCGCGCGCTCGACATTTTAAGGTTATAATTTTCAAATTTAGCGCCATTAAACGCAACCAACCGTGGTGTTTTTAGATATTAGCAATCAACCAATCTATGTTCGGCTTCACTTTTCCGTCATTACTTTTTAAAGAAGAGATATCACTTTTGTACAATTATCGACAAACTAAAAATAAATGTCCTGCCGATTCTATAAACGTATGAATGATATATATGCAAATCCATTCTGTTGTGATATAAATAAGAAATTCGGTCGCTTCACTCATAATCGATTATATCAGTGCTCTCCAGCTATCCTATTATAAAAATATGTGACCCTTTCTATATAGAGAATACGCCAGCGCCCGCTCCGTCTCTCTTCCCTATCTCTTTTCTTTTGTTTCTATATATTCCATCTTTCACTATCTCCCTATAAATTCTTTTTTTCGCCCTTCCACATACACACATCTCGTCCTTTTTTTCTCGATCATAACTCGAATAACTCGCTGTGCGCGTGTATGACCGTCTGGTAATGGCAATTTTATGTTGCGCCGCCGTCGCCTCCACCGCAACAGCAGCGGCGGCGGCAGTCGGGCTTGTTTCTTCTCCCCCTCGTATTGCGTATATACCTACTGGAAAAAACTTTCAGAGCCGCGTTATGCCCCGAAAAAAAGAACGCGAGGTAGAGTCTGGAATATCACGAGAATATGCGGGATATGATGACGACGACGAGGAGAACAAAAAACAACGGACACACATACACACCACACACAAAGATATAAATAGTGCGGGAGAGGGAAAGTGCCTCGCGTCGTCCATCAGGACCATTTTTTTGGTGTAATTTATCTCTTCAAATGCTTTTTTAAAAGCCTCTTGGGCATGGCTGCGGCAACGCCGCGATGTTTACCGCTTGCAGGTCTCGCTCTCCCACTGTATACATCCATTGGATGCGCGCCTACAACTCTCTCTTCTTGTTTTCCCTGTCTCCCGCATCTTTCATACCGCGTATATGTATACGTATTAATTGGCATGAAAAACTGGATCACGTCGCGGACTAAAAAGCCGAACAATCATACTCACTGGCTTAAAATACAAAAATTGCGAGAGTGTTTTCTCCCTTTCGTCCTGACAGCACTACAAGCTCTGTTTTGAATAATTCGCGATGGAAGCCCGATTCACATCGTCACCTCGTATATATATATATATATAATTATCGAAGAATCCAGCAGCTAGTCTATTCTGTTAAACTATCCTCGCGCAGCAGTATCTGGGTTTAGCCTTTTAGATTTTTTCCGCATACATAATTCATCCGTCAAAAGTGTTTTCCACTGTCGCGCTCCGTTACAACAACTGTTCTCCCCCTTTGCCCCCCTCCCCCCTAAAACGAACGGCCCCGATTGCGGGCTCGCCTGCACGCCTCGGTGCTTCGCTCTCTCACCCTTATCAATTATACGAGCGCTAAGCAAACCGGAGGTTACGCGTGCAAGGTATAAAAGTCGAGAGCAAAAAGTAAAATACGCGACGCGACGGGCGAGCAGCAGCCGCGCTATATACGACGAAAAAAACGACGAGGTACAATGAATGTGCACCCACGCGCGTAAAAAGCTAAAATATATAATATAAGGAAGAGTCGTACTTTTAAAGAGCGCGTACGCGCTCTGCACGGGAGAGCAAGAGAGAGAGAGAGTGCATCGTCCATCACGAGCGCGCTTTCTCTCTCTCTATTCCTCTTTTGGTCTTCTGCCCTCGCTCGTCTTGATTATCCCGAGGGAGAATCGGCAGAGTATAGTCGGTGCAACGAAGCGCCGGCCTCGAGCCACACCGCCGCCGTCGACAGTAAGTATAGTAGCGAGTTGAACCGCACGAGCCACATCCGCTCAAGACGCGCCTTTGTAAAAGTCTCAATTAGAATCCAGATAGTGGAATCGCCCCTAATTGCGATTAATTAACTCTCTGCGCGCGGCGGCCTCGCTCGCTGCAGTAGCTTCGAGGAGGGAAGAGATAGAGAGAAAGAGAGGGAGGGGGGGGGGGGCAACTTTGCCGACATTCGAGCCACCGCTGCTGTACTTCTCTCCTCTTCTCGGTTCTCTTCCCTTCAGCGCTGCACTGACGATCGAATGTATAACTATACCGAGAAAGAGACTTGCGACAGACATATGTATACGGGCGAGCTGCAGTTATCGGAGCAAACTTTTAGCTGCTGCATCGCAATATAGATACTTTATTTTGTATAGAAACAAGTGCGCTGCGAAAAAAATCCAGAACTTTGTTGCAGACTGTGCATCATAAACTGTTGGACCGAACTAATAAAAAACAGTAGAATCAGCCCTTTTCCCCAATAAACAGCATACTACGGCCGATTGCCTGAAAACGAAGCCATAAGACAGCCATTCGCTCGTACGTTTCTTTCAATTTTCGCTTACTTGCCAGAATAGAGTCGGGGAAAGCCCTCCTGCTAACATCTCCACCCTCTTATACGCAGCAGCATAAACATAGCGTCGCCTTCGTTCTCGAGTTCATCGCGATAAAGCCCGCACAGCGGAAAAATAATGTATCAGCCTCGGGACACGAAAGAAGTATATTATACCTTCGCTGCAGCAACCAGCTCGCAAAAAAGTCGGACGCGGGGACAGGCGTTCTCGATGCGCGCTGCAGAAGAACATAAGCAGCAGAGAGTCGTGACACAGCGCAAAATACTTACTACTAAAGTAGTAGGGTAAAGAGGAAAATAGAGGGGTCCACGCGGAAATCAATCACGGCACTATATGCGGCGAACTTCTTAATTTTCACGGAGGAGGGCCGCGCGGGAAAGCCGATACCGAGTGCTGTGCAGTTTATCAAATTTTGCATCGCTGAAATCTCCTCGATAAATCATACCCTTTGCGTCCTGCGCGCATTATAAATCACCGTCGTCCTCTCCTCCTCGTTGTCGTCTTAAAGGGAGCGAGAGCCGTATAGCCGCTATACTTGTATTATAATACCTAACACACACAATGCAAGCGTCGCTGCTCTCAATCTGCGATCCTTCTCCGCTCTCGTGGCCGAAAAGCAGGCCTGCGCGAGCGGCCTGAAAAAGCTGCGATGTATACACGCCGTGTTGTATATGTAATACAGTATAGCTGAGAAGCCGAAGCACAAAAAGCCGGCGACTCGCGACAGCTGCCCCCTCCCCCGAGTCCAAGTCATTCAAAATCCCCGCGAGAGTGGAGAGATAGCAATCGGACGGAAAGCTCGATAACGCGACGCGGCCCCGAGTACTGATGTATACCGTCTATAGGTAAAAGAATAGCCGTCGGTCTGGCTCTACTGGACTGGGTCAGAAAAATCTCATCAGTCCTCACGCGTACAGGCGCGAGACGTTTATAAATCGCTCGAAGATTTTTGCGAACCGCGACGTGTAGGTATAATATAATACTTACACACCCGGCCAGTCGAGAGCTGAGGGAAAGGCGCGGGCAAGGTGGAAGCCTTCTGGATGGATGAATGAGGAAATCGAGGGTCGCTTTTCACCCTGTCAGATCGCGCTCGGCAGAGAAAAAATAACGACGTCGACGACGAGCCGAGAGGGCCGTGATTAAATTTCCGCCCGTTGCTGTATAAGCGCCATACGCCGGCTGGCCCCTCATCAGCAGAACTGCCGCAGCCAAACCACAGACCATTCGTCTGGTAGTCCTATCGGTGGTCAAGGAAACGGGCGATGGAGTGATTTGAATTTTCTTGCGTTAACTCACTTCTATGCGGAGGCTAAAAAACGCATAATAATGCATTTAATCATACGATCAATGATTGGAATAAATAGAGCTGTCATGCATGCATTGCGATGTACGTGTGCAGCGAATTACTAGACCGAAGTGTCGTTCGTTACATCCACTCTTGCTGTGTACACAAGAGCTCCTGTTCGTGTAAACTCCGGTTTCTATTCGCGATTACATTGTTCAGTCATCGTCGATCACTGGATTCACTTTGCCGCGAGTTTGCCTATCTCGATATAATAGTGTTGCGCGCGTGTATGAACTAATAATAGCAAACACATAATATAACGCGCTTGTGTGCACAAGCAATTATGACCAAACTCAACGGACTGACATCGAAAACGTATATGACACCTCGCGTATGTGCATGAAAAATGTGCTATCGCCGCGATATGCAGGCGTGGACTTACTCGGCAGTTTATATAAAGCGACTCGAGGGCATCCATACGGACGCTATCGGTGAAAAAATATAACCTACCGTTTTCGCCGTATAAGCTGCCGGCGATCCCTCCCAGCTTCCATATCGACCATATTGATACGCTCCGCAGGCCTCCGAAATCATCTTCGGACTAGATGTTTATCCTCGTTACGAGTCCTCTTTTTCAATGTCGATAGGCGGCGCATGTGGCGTCGAAGACGGAAAAGCTCATCCGCGCTGTATACTCCCGACCCTGCGAACAACAGACGCACAAACAGCCATCCCCCAGTAGTTTTGCGCGTGTCGCGCCTACTGATTCCCTTGAGCTTTCTCGAGCTCTCTGCATAGACTCTGAGCTTGCGGAAAATCGTCGCTGCCACTGCTGCTTATTGCGAGACGAGTAGGCGAGACGCGTACGAAAGGTGCTTTCTACGCAGAACTGGTAGAGCGGTTTTAGTTTACTCGGCGACGCGTGACGCATGTTTTCTTGATTAAATTGATTTCGTAAAGCCGTTTGACACTCCGTCCCCGTGTGTCTCTGCTGAGGGGAAGGAGCTTTGCTCCTCATTGTCCCTGATTCCTGTGCCTTGTTGCTTTTGTCGATCGATTTATCACGCAGACGATTGATTTCCTCGCTGCTGTTATTTACTTTGTTCTAACTTTATATTTATACTGTGATAAGTTATAATTCCGAGATAAATAGATTTATTTGTCCGAACATTGGAAAAATTTCGGATTTCGTATCTTCAAATATAGATCCTTTTCGTGTAAAAACGACAAGAGTTAGCTAAAATATAATATTATTTTAGAGCCAGGATACAGCAACAAAATAAGTCCCTTCTAAAATTATGACTTTTTGTATGCTGGTGGCTTCTCCGATGAGACTTTGTTTTGTTGATTTTCAACAAAATATTGTTTTTTAATCATTTTCTTAGACATTTCAAAGGTTTTTAAGGAAAAAAACATCAATGATCTGTTCGATTCCTGATATATTTCGACGAGAACCGTGCCATTAGATAAATCCAGGTTCTACATTACTTTATACTTTTGCAGCTTTACACAAGGCAGAAAAATGTAAATCATTTTCTATAATATCATTTCGTTTTCATTTTCATATGTGCATGTATAATGTGTATATTGAGTTTTCAGTATTGCTCGCCATCTCGTTAGTTCAGACCTTACTGATATTTTTAAACATTAAAACGTTTTTATCGCGAAAACGCAAAAAGTGCACTAATGTCATTATGCTTCGGAGCCGGAGATTTGTTTAAACCAAACCGAGCGCGTCGAACAATTTTCTTATATAAAGGTCACCAATATTGATTTATCACATTGACCTGCAACGACGAACGGCACTCAAATTTATTTAAAGTATGAATTTCTGATGCACGAGAGAGAGAGAGAGAGAGAGAGAGAGAGAGAGCAGTTTAAATCTATTGTTGTTATTATTATTATTTTATAATTAAGGCAACTATAATGTATGTGTGCGGGCGTGCGCGCGCGCGCGTATGTGTGTGTGTGTGTGTGTTTAAGCAAACGCGCGACGTATAGAAGGTGTGAGAGGAAAGCAAAGAATAAGGCTACATCCCGCAAGTGGGTCTCATGAATTTTCCATCGGATAATGCTACGCGGGCGCACGTCAAAGACTGCGTGCTACTGCGCTTCGTCGTCACGCTACTGTTGCTGCTGCTGTTGTCCGGCGCATCAAAATGTTTAACAGTGTATATAACGTGCTCATATACCGAGTCGTATACTGACCACTGGCAGAAGCCTTCCACGCGCGTGCGTAGCCGCGCGCTCTAAGCCATCTGTCAATATTTGAAAAATTATCTTACGCGCACCGGCCATTGCCGCCACACTGTTCGGACACAATGGACGCCCCGTTAAGAATAACATGAGGCTGCTTGCCCGAGCTCATCCCCTCGACCGTCTGCTTCGTCTCTTTTTTCTCCGTCTCTTCTTCTTCTTTTTGCTCTTAGACAGGATGATCTTATTATAACTGACGAGAATAGCCGCCGAGCTTTAATAACGCGTCGTCGTACAGCCAATACAGGGATAGGGATGAGGAAACAAAAAATCTACTTAGCTGCAAGTGTATAAACGGCTATATAATATAACGAGCGAGCCGCGCCTCAAGGAGTATGTGTGTGTGTGTGCGCGCATTTAGCATGGCTGTAGCTATAGTAGTAGACTCTTATAAGTAATCGAATTAGAAAGCCACCATTAGTTATTAATTAAGAGATTCGCGCCTGGCAACTGCAGCTATATTAGCAAGATGCTTACAGACGTATTATTTGCCGGGGTATGAGTTGATAAGGAGATCTCTAAACTTACTTCATATTCTATCAATTAGTAATGTTTAAATATATGGGTTTTTATATTTTCGTTTACTTCATAACTTGGAATATTGGTGACACACCCACCATATATTACAGAAAATCAGTTTCCGTAATGTCGATATGTAAGTTATAGGTGTACCTTCAAAGCTCAGGTGTATGCTAGAATGTTGATGTTTAACCATCATGCGTCTGTAGATATAGATACGCATCAGCATATTTACCGAGTGATACGTATATACTTATGTCTCAGAGTACATCAGCATAATAGCGCAAATGAAGGACCGTTTGAGCACGAGTGTATATACATTATACAGCACCGATATGCGTATCGAACCACATCGAAATTGTAATTAAAGCGCTTTTCATCAGCTGTAATTGCACACGACAACTATGTACATTTCATAGTATCAAATCTCCTATATTAATGATTCATTTTTCTTTTTCCTTATTTTTGATTGAAAAATTTATTATATAACCCTACACGTATGCGTGAAATTGTCAGACACACGACCGCGCAACCCTTATAATGCCGAATGAATGATACACATCATAAACTTTAACTAACCCAGCAAGGATGACTTAACGTTAATAAAAGGCTAGATGTTGCTGGCGGGAGACTGATCAAAGCCACTCGGCTTAAATTCCAGCTTGAATTCCAGGAACGTTGACATGTCTCCGCAGCGATGACTCGTCGCGAATGCATCGTACTTACACTTAACACCGACATAGTTGGTAACAATGCGTCAGCTGGTGGATCATCACTCGGTCTCTCGGCTCCCGGGCGATATAAGTATATTACTCAGATATCGCGCGCAGAAATGATTTGACCCCCGTTGACCCGATCTCCGACCATTCTATATTATTTTTGTTCTCGACATTCGTGGTCGAAATTAAAGCAACTTTTATCGCCAGCAGTGTGCTTGTATTGCGCACGTACCGTATTAAAGATATATTTATATAGGTATTTATATGTACATGTAACATGTCCTATGACGCGTATGAATATTATGTCTTTAACGCACGTATACATGTTATACATGAAATTCTCACTGTTAATATATACATGATTCTCATTTCCTGTGAAAAATGTATAGTAGCACACAGTCGTATTATAATGTCATAATACAACCACAGTCATACTAAAATATAGTCAGGAATAGAATCATAATTTTAGATATAATTAAATTTATAATCGAGAATAAGTAAATCTCTTCCGTTCGCCGTTTGAACTGACAAGAGTTATTTACCCACCGTACTTGTTCTGCTCTTACTTTAGGACGCTGTCTATAACTTTATCTTTCAATACTGTGAGTAAAAATATATAATACATCTTATTATATATTATCAGTGTAAAAAAACTTTATTCCGCTTGCGCTTGCTAATCGGTGTAGGCTACACATAGCCAATTTAGTCACCAAAAATTGACTTTTGTTAACGTTTAGACTTACAACATCAATTTATGACTCATCGTTCCTCATTCAATCATCTGCTCTTTCTCTCATTCTTGCTTTTCCTCGCATATTTATCACCTGCAGTCGCGCGGCCAGAAAAAAGCACCAACGCGGTGATGTCCTCATACGAGTGAGTGCGTGGGTAATTTCGAAATGTATTCAGGAATAATTCTCCCAACTCGTATGTCCGGGCTACCGATCAGCCTCATTAGCCTACGCTTAAGTATGCAAAGAGGGATCCGCTGCCCGTCTGCACGATGTATGCCTTCGTTATGTAAGTTGCGCAATTTCATTATGCCCGCTTCCTCCATATCTATGTAGAAGCAAGGATGGACAGCGCAGCCGCAGGCGGTTGTATCACGGTGCCGCTGTGTCGAGTACATCCTTCTTATGTGAGATGGTATTGCGGCGGCGAGCTCAATGATGAGCACAAAATTATGCATGCGAGCTGCCGATGTAGAATCTATACGCGGGCAAAACGAAGAGCTTTTTCGGGTTCGAGGAGTCGAGGAGGTGGACATCGATAATCGTTTTATTAATAAAGAAATTCGCAGTCAAATCAGTCTTGGCTATGCGCCTGCAAGCTATAGCGCACTTTCAAGTCACTTGATTTTTTGCCCCCTTTTCGGACATGCGCTCACCTATAAGCAGCTCTCATACGAATAAAAACAGGACGCACGCTGATCCTACCCATCCCTCTTTTTGCCCGAAACTTGTTAGCTTGCTTTATAATTAAGGCTTTCGGACTTTAGTGTTGTTAACGAACGCGCAGCACTGTGGGAGATAAAAACTCGTTCTAAATAAATGAAATTTAGAGCTTGAACTGAAACTGGTATAGAATTGTTTTAACGAATGAAAATACTCTTATCGTTATAGAAGTTAGAACGGGAAGCGAAGCGGCATAGTAACTATCAGGAAAAAATATAAAAATGTATAATAAAAAAACAAGATTGTAAATAATAATGTAAATACTGCGAATAGAATGTAAGTTAAGGCGGAAACAATTTAGATACGTATAAGAGGTAATTTTAAGGACAGCGTGAGAAAGATTTTATGAAGGAGGAATATGTAAAATGAGAGTAGTCAAGACATTGATTGAAAGAAATAAAATAAATTCTCTTATTGTTATATGTACTTAGGGATGAGCTCTTGTCTTCTAACAAATTATTACAAAGTGTAGCAAGTCGCGAAAGGAAAAATGCCAGTAAAGTCATTCACTGAAAAAGCTAGACGCGGATTTATCATTCATGGAGCACTAATACCTATACGCGTCTATCTAAATCATCCCCGCGATTCGGAAGCCAATTTCCAAAGTGCAAGGCATTGCTCGTGCTTAAGTCGACTACGCTCTAGGTTTCGTAAGAAGTCGCACGTTCGCACACAGATCTGTGAAATAATAGAGAAAAAAAGCGCGAGCAAAAAGAGAGTAGGAGAATCCGGAAGGTATTAGGCGCGAGCGCGCGGGAGAAAAGTAGATGGAAAAGTGAAACGGGAGAAAAACGAAGGGGAAGAAGAAAGCGAGAGACGAGTATTGAAAGGTTGAGCAAGAACAACGTAGAGATAGAGATGGAAAGTGAGCGAGGGGTGGGAGATTTCAGGAGAAGATGGAGGCAAGAAAGCTTCAATTTCAATTTAAATAGTACTTACGCTACTTCGGATCCGGTCAATGCTTTTGCGAATTTCATTTCATTCTGTGTGTGCGTATGTGTGCGTCCCTTGCCTTTTTTTTCTCTCTCTCTCTCTCTCTCTTTCTCTCCCATGGCACTATTCAGTTAATGCGCTTCTTCCTTCGTTTCCTTTGCCTGCCTGATGCTGAGAGCTGCAGCGACTACGCACCTACTTATGTATACCTAGGAGATGAAGTGGAAGCGCAGATCCGAGTGTGTAGGTGAGCGCGTAGTGGTGCTTCTTCCGCTGCACTCTCCCTTTTCCTTTAGCTTCCTTCCCTTCGCTCTCCCGCGAGACGCGAACATTAAAAGTCAATAGTCGAAGGGTACAAATCTTGAAGAAAAAGAGTGCAATTTGTGCTGCTCTTCGCTATACTGAGGTAAGAAAGAATGTGACGAGAAACGACGAGATTGGATGCATAACGTTGCTGAAGCTCGCTCGTATACCGTTTTCAACTCCATATATACCATACTAATTTGCCTTGCATATTGTATTTTCATGTTTACCAGTATAAACGTCGTCTTTGAGAATTTCTCCTGTGTTCGACTATTGTTTGTTGATTAAATTTTACAAGAATAATACCCTTCGTGTATGAATAATAAGTAGATGATGCCGCTTCTCTCACATAAATCTTCATGTGCGCGCTGGATGAAGATAAAAAGCCTTCTCGTCCTCGCGCGTCATCTCTTAATAAATTACAATCGTCAGCCCTAGCGATCCGTAGACCTTCTTCAACTTTGCGCGACCTATCCCTTTCCGAGACGTTTCTCATCTTCATCTTTCTCCCCCGGTGATGCCTTATATTCCTCCCTTCGTCATCATCCACGTAGGAAAGAAAAATCCAGGGCTAATGCATATGCATCGTTCCGAGCTAATTTAAGCAGTCAGCTTTATTAAGACAGCTAGATCTAGTATGTATACTCAAGATCGATTTTGGGATGCATAAGAGATGGGGGGGGGGAGATCAATGACTTGTTTTGATATTCCGAGATCACAGTATAAACTGATGCAGATTATGCTGTCTTGCCAACACGAAAGCATACGGACGAATATTATCACGCGTTTATAAAAACAATTCTGCCTCTTCTTCTGCTCACTCTTTTGAGGGCGTGTGCATCACGTATACGCACCTCGTCATCGACTCCCACTTGCCTAAGTGAAATTTTCGCAGTATTTTTCGAGGGTGGCTGGCAGATAGAAAATGAAACAGTAGGCAGGCAGGCAGGCGGAGATCCAATAAACCTGAGCTTCGTCAGGGGCCGAGCATCCGTCCAGCGGCGCGGCACACGGTCTATTTAGTCCGCTGGGAGATATATTTATCGCTCCCCTCTCAGCCTCTCGCTCGGGGGACCTTCGTGAATATACCCCCGTACACGCGCGAACACTGGAATACGCATATAGACTTAATACGTGCATATACGCGGGTCAGCCTCGAAGCGCTTCACACCCTCGAGGATACGCGTATACTTATACTTCGCGCGATATGACGCTTTTCAGATGCTCTACTTACGGCTTGGCTGTTGTGTAGCCCATGACTGCGAGGAAAAAATAATTAAACTATAAAATTGACGTTTTCAACAATGTAAAATATAACTGTGGTTGTGAAAATGTTAGCGTGCGATGCCAAAGTGTCTACAATCTAATATTTGAGTACAAAATGAAATCGAGTTCGTGTAAATCAGATTTGGTCGATGGAAACACTCGGTCATATTCAATCAATCAGGTTTTCTATTTTTGACATGGTGAATTAATAATCTCAAGCATATAGTCTGAGAAAAGAACCGATGTGTATGGGAAAAATTGTCGCAAGATTGGACGAAAATCGCAATGATCGAAAATATTCACGCAAATTTACGGTAATTTTTACCGCGATGGAGGATAAATTTTATTATCCAGTCTAGTAACTTCTGCCGTCAAAGACTAAAATTACCGCGTTAAAACATATCGTAAAGTAACATTTTTACAGTTCAATTAGCTTAATTTCACCAAGCAATTAGATGATTTTTATTATTCTTTTACTACTGAAAAATTAGTCGAGTTATTAAAAGTTGTCTTCGCGAAGTATCAAATATTTTTAGTAATTAACATTTCACTTATATGACTACAGGCCGAATATCTCATATAGAAAAGCTGATGTAAGCTTACCTTGATTGATTGAGTTGTTACAGATGGAAAAACCAATAATAGTATTCTGCTTTTTAGTTCGCAACACGAGAGACTGGTGCTCTTTTGATTCTAAATTAATATTACGATTTGGAATACGCAAGTTCCTCTCAATTTTACAATTAGACCAAATTGTTTTATTGTTATAGGCATAGTCCAATTTACTTTTCTATATACTATATGAACCAAAGGAGTCGACTACGCAGCAACATCAAAAGCGTAGTCACCGGAATCGTCGGTGTATCTATATCTTGCATACGGATACATATGATTATCGAAGCAACCAGGAAGTCAATGGTAAAATTTATAGGTCAGAAAGTCGTGCGAAAATGAGTCCGCCGGAAAGATGTCTAATTCAACATCCGCTAAGAATATTACAGCGCCGATTTACAACTTTTGAAGCTTTTTAAATATTAAAATATTGAAATTAACTAAATTTATTTGATAGATTTAGATTTAGTTTTTAGCTTCCCTTAAATTCGAACAATCGGTTTATCTTGCATTTTAAAGTTCATTTTGTTTGTTGCTCGAAACCAAACTCTACAAGTGTATCTGCCAGGACGCACGTACAGGGCGACTATAAAAAACGATGTTTAACCCTCTCTGTCTCTGTCTGTTTTACTTTCCGCCGAGGCTGCCAGGCTACGCGAGGAGATAGCCTTTTCTCGGTCTTGCTTGCGGCGATGGACTTTTTCGCGACGGATGGACCAGGCATCCGAGGGGCGCGGACGAACGGGGAAGAGATATCAAACTCGAGAGACGAGCAAGAGATTTGAGGATACGAGGCAGCAGCAGCAGCTGAGGCGACTGTAGGAGGAAGAAGGAAGGAAGGAAGGAAGGAAGGATGGAGAAGAAACATTCGAGTCGAGCACGTTTCTGATTACTGCTGGAACATTCGTCGGGATATGATTCGAGTTTCATTCTTATATACGGAAGATTTATTCCCACGGCTTATATCCCCATTCCGTCCGCGCAGGCTGGCTCTCTGTCTGCTTTACGTTCTTTCGGCTTCTTTTATTGGACTTGGGTATTGTTTGTTTCGTTTCGCTGGTTATTTTTTGCCCACGCTGGTTGAGCCGTTTCATGTGGTACAGGCTGACGCTTAAAAAGTTTAATGAAACATTTATAAGTGCATATTGAAGTGTACGTTCTGCTAGTATTGGCAGTAGAATTCTCAATTCCTGCTACGAAATTGCTTGTAATATGGACACGATATATCGCGGAATACGGTATATAGAGGATTTCATCTGTGTCAACACATTTTTCCTTTTGAGAATCAGTTTCTGGTGTCGAGTGAATGTTCAACGTAGTATCTCGTACAGCCGACGAATCAGGCGAATCAAAGCACCACAACGTCGTCGGATCTGGAAGTTGAAGGAGCTTTAAAAATGGGAGGACCGTCTGCCATTGCCGGGCAAAGTTTTTCGTGCACGGAGGCAAATTTGCCAATTTACATGTCTGACAAACAACGCTTGGCGCTAGTCGAGTCAACAAATTAAGCAGCGAAGTATATACAAACGGAGTGGTGGAGGGCCGACAGTTAAGTGGCGGGGCGCAAAGGAAAGGAAAAAGAATGAAGAGAGAGCGAGAGAGAGAGAGCTTGGGAAGGCAATCGAAAGAAGCTGCCGCGTGCCGCCGCCTGGCGTAACTTGCTTAAAGTCAATAAGGGCGCGACAAGTTGGAATGGCGATGAATCATCCGAAGAATGAGCAAAGTCGTGCGCGCTCTTTCTATCGCTCTGTCAATATATGCCCGCGCTAGAGATTCTTGGCTCGTGCAGCGCGTGATCGGTTCAGAGCCACGGAGGATAGGATAAAATCGTCATCTCGTTGACGAATCGAGCGTATAATGGTGTTTAGCTTTTGCTATGGCACGCGGTGTCGCGAGAAAATTCCGAAGGGTAATTTTCAAACCTGACTCGCGATCTTTGCGCCGTCTTTCGTTCTCTCGCTCAGAAAACGCCCTGCAGCACTGTTGTTATACTTGCAGTAAAGTAATCCGTATGCATATTCTCCGAGATGGCATACAATCGGACAGCAAGAGCAGACGCGAAATGTAAAAGCCTGATAAACAATGCAAAGTTTCGCTTTGCACTTGTTTGAAGCGTCGCAAAGCGCGAGCACTTTAACATATACTCGCACACTGCTCGCGCGCCAGTATATAGCAGCAATGCCATAACGCTTGACGAGTGGCACGCTTGCGGCAAATTATCGCGCAATTATGCCGTCTCTTGTCTTTCTCCTCGGGGGTTGAAAACAGAGAGCGACGGTGCCTCTCGCATACTGCGCGCACTTGCACACCCGAATACCCCACACCTCCGCGTTCCGCGCGTATAGATACATACACGCACGCGCGCTCGCGCACACACACACTCACATCTTGGAGCACGAGCGCGGTGCAGGCGGCATCGTTAAGTGGGCAAACTCGTGCGATGATTCTCTCCGCATAAACCCGTCGACGTCTCTTCCTCTTACCGGCTTCTGCCTCCCTTGCTCACGTAATTTCTCTCTCTCTCTTTCTCTTCCTCCCTCTCTCTCGCTCTTTCCCTGGTGTAGGCTATCTCTTTTGCTCCTGTACAGCCGTGTTTCGTAGCTATTCTGCTACCTTGAGCTGGAATCTCCCTCGCGCTTGTCAAATCGTAGGCGGGATATTTCCTCGCGCGTTCTTAGCATTCCAGCTACGAGAGATAGCTGCCGCTGAGTTGAGCTGCTGATGCCTTGCACTTTCGTTCTTCAGGCTGATTCACGAAAAAAAAAAACAAATAAATATATATACATGACCAACCGTTTTTACGAGCATCGCCGAAAAACTCTCTTACGCTAAAGAAGCTACCTATTTTTCTTGGCCTTTTTAAAATTCTCTCAAACTCAAAATTATTCTAATCGTTAAATTAATATTTCTGCAACATGTAATTGACAAATTATTCGCACTAATAACCAATTAATACTGTTCCTGTTTCTTACATTTCTTACATAATATGCAGTTATCTATAAATTTGGACGAAAGCAAGGGTTGCGCCATGTTGTTTTTTTATTTAGTTTAGCACATTCTCTTGCAGTGAAATTACAATATCGTTACAAATAACAGAGTGGTTTAATGTTTCCTTCTTCTCACAATATCCGGATACTAAAAGATCGATAATGCTATCAATAGAATGCACATAAATAGAACTGCATTAGCCGAATATCTACCATCATCACGGAAATACTCGCGGAAATAGAAACGTTAAAAACGCCTCTCTCAATGAACTCGATTATCACAGAATTTAGATTCCCTATCTTTTTGAATTACTTTACCAAATGTGCTATTTTTACTGTTATAGAGGCGATGCTACGACTAACTTCTATGCTTGGAGAAAGAAATGCTGCATAATCCTCTACGACATTACCACCCTTATCTGCTGACCCTCTTACCTTAATCCCTTTCAACTAAAAATCTGCTTTTTACGGTCAACTTCACTGTAGAGTAATATCTCAATAACGTTAATTGTTATAATACATAATACAAATATAATAAAAATATATCCATTTCGAATGCGCGTCAACTTTCATTCGCCTCTCAGACGGTGTTTTTTTTTATATATGCGCGTAGCGTTCAACCTCCTGCCTATACCTATATATATAAACATATACCCTGCATCGAGCGCTGTGCCCAACAGCGCCAGGCAGCGCTACTGCCTTCTCAACACGTATATACATGCGTAAGTAGTGTGCTCGATAACGAAATGATCTCGCAATTAGAAGCGCACGTGCGCACGCCTCCGTGTATATTAGCAGTGTGTGTGTGCGTGTGCGTGCGCATATATATTATACATATACGCTCAGTCAAGCGTATATCGTCTTTTGATAATTGTGAAGAATCGGCTCTGCTATTACCTTAATTGCAATTGCAGATGTAAGCCGGTTCGTCACTTCGTCGGGTCGTCCGTAATTTTAATATGTGCGCAGTACCGACGATTATGCCGTATATTTAATGCACCGTTACTCGTCGCCGCGCGGTAGTCGATTTTTTTTTTTTTTATTTTAGGTCTGTGCTTTTTAGTTCGGAGGGAGGATAATTTGAAGACGGCTAATTTGAAATTATGATGAGCATTTGACCTTTATTATAACGAATCAGTTGACAGATGTTGGACGCGACATTGCATGTCACTACGAATTGTTATAATTCACGTGTGTCGATGTATGTTACTCAGAACATTTTATTTTGGCTGCTTAATCCTTTACACATTCGATGCTTTGGAATTCTGTAATTTCTTATTGCATACCCGTTCGATGTCCCAAAATCAGCACTCCGATATATATAGCATCCGAAACCTCCACCTCGTGGAAAAAAATCTGTAATGAGCAGTTTGAAAATCATGGTACCTGTGTCCTGCGGCCGTACTTGTTTTTCGGATTCGCAGAGCAACCACAGCCGTTATTCACATCGTCGTGTTCGCTCATCATCTCTGCGATTCGCCTCGTTTTCCGCCTCAATTGCAGCCGGTAATTAGCGTCTATGAGGGAGAGCAACGCTATAGAGGGTGTACGTGCGCGTGCGTGTGTGTGGGCGTATGTATGTGTGCGAGCTTCCTGTGTAAGGGGATGATGAGGTTGTGTGTTATACCTGTACGTGATGCGTACCCGTGAACCGAGACACCCTTGCGCTGGTCGCATTACAATTACGGCCCGGATTACAGACTATTCCAATATAGATTACTTAAGCTTTCATTATGTAAATTTTTGCGCTCAAAGACTCGCACACTGTAAAGACTTTTGTGCGAATTAACCGCCGGAATTAAGCAATCTTAATGAAAATCTCTACCTTTGATTTCTACGCTAAATAATCCTGATCAGACGAGAGCCCTTAATAATTAATATTCAAACTCCAATCGTCGAGAGATACATCGCTCGATTATTCCTGGTGACTCGTATAGTCCTTTTTTCAAGCTAATTTGTTTCAAGCTAATTTATCTGTAAACGAACGACGTTTCCGATTGGTTTCCAATTTTCCAGTTTTCTGGCGAGTTAAAAAAGCAAATTGTTTTAAAACTATGATTGCTGGAATTGTGATCTTCAAAGCTCATTAGATGCACTTATTGGAAAGTCGATGGGTAAAGTAGTTAAGACATACCTGATTCTAAATCTATTTTTATCGGTGGACGATTTTTTAGTCCTAGAAGAAATATTTAACGTGTCCTGAGGGATGAAATTCAGCCACTTGTCGTGTCTATAATTTCTCTTGTCTTGATGGCCACGGAGTTACTTCCCGACTTCCAATGAACGCGCGACTATCCTAATGTAGTGTGAGCAATTTCAGACAGGAAATAGAAAAAGAATTACCTTCGCGTGCTTCATCCGCCCTTTTCCGTACTGTCAAGAGAGGAAAGCGAGTAGAGCCGCGTTTGGTTCTTCGAGAAAAAGAAGTTGTAAGCGAAAGCGACTAGACGGAAGAGTGTATCAAACCAAATAAGAAAGGAAAGGACTCGCGTGAAACGAAAGAAAAGAGTCAAGACACAAGGCAAGATATTCCAGCGAGCGCTCAACGCAAAGTTATTCGATCCGCGCGCAGTGCAAACTAATAACGACGTTTAAAAGCTCTAATATTTCCCGCGCGGCTGCGGCCGGATGCGCGAAGCCCTTATTCGCACGCGAAAACTTCGAGTCTTATAAGAAAAGTTAACTCGCGCCCGACTTCCTCGCACAGCCGGGGCTGCCTGCTATATAAGTACAGATATACATCCGAGATTCCGCGGACTTTTTCGCCTCCTCTCCTTCGCTTTCTCTTCCCTCATTGCCTCTTTTGCCGCTCACTGACGATACGCCGACTGTAATACCTGCCCTTTTCCAGTCTCTTTCGAGTGACCTCTCGCTTGCTTTAATTATGTTTACAACGAGTGAAGCAGTGCATATGTAGCGACTGTAAATTTTGCGTTCTCGTTATCTGCCAGAGAGAGAGAGAGAGCAGAACCATCCGCTGAAAATCTAATTTAGTATAAAGCAATGCACATTTCAAAGAGATTTCTTTGAAATTACGCGTTACTATATTACGCAGAATATTACTTATTTATACGACGCGAAAAATCTTCTCCTCTTCTCTGGCTTCCCTTCTTCTGCGCATTATCTAAAATTAGTCGCGAACATTTTTGCAACAACGTTACACGCGCGCGTCCCATACCCCTCCTAATCTTCTTTTCACCTCTTTCCGAGCCTCTTTCAGCTCCGAGGCTATATAAGCGCTGCTCAGCGGCGGCCGCGAAGTACAGGAACAGCGAGCCTTTCAGTGAGTCCTACCCCCACAAGCGCTCGGCCCGGATATAATACACCTTTAATTTCCGGATTATAAAGTCTCGAGCAGAGGCCGCCGCAACGCGAAGCTCGCGGTTAATTTGCCATTCTCACGCGCAATCTTCCTGGTTATATGCATGAAAGGAATAGAGGCGAGGGGCCAAGGGGTAGCCAACCCACTGCTAGTGCGAAGCTTTTACTCTCTCGAACTCAACGTACGATCATCAGCTGGAAATGCCCGCGTGGAATCGACCACCGGCAGCTGCTGCGGCTCGTTCGAGGGCTCGCTTGCGGTTCGGCTATATTGCTTCTTAATTTCGAGATCTCTTCATTGTCTTGGGGGTTCGGCTTCTAATAGCTAGTTCGAGGGATTTAAAAATAACCGTATAAATAAGCGCAATGTCTCGGGCAGATGTACGACGGATATTATTTTGGCCTTGTTCTCGATAAATCTGAAAGTCGAGCGGAAAAATAAACAAAGCCGGGCGAGCAGCAGGATGGAAAATAGTCAAAGAAAAAACAAGCTTATACCAGCTAGCTGCTTCAAATGCTATTCCCTCCACTTATTCTCTTCCGAGAAAGCCGCGAAAGTGAAATCTGAATAAATATCTGAAAAGGTGCGGAAGCGATTTAAGAGCATGAGTGATCGGAGTGACGAAGGTGCGCAGTGGCGGTTGCTGCAAAGTAGTACTGAGTTTCGCGCCTCTTGCCAACCGATTGAGCCGGCAAAAAGCTGTAGTGCAAGAAAAACACTTTTATCGCCAGCCAGCACTCGCGCTTCTTTCTCCTTCTCTTTGCCTTCGTTCTCGCCACCCCTTACGCCCATTTATATAGATGCTGCTGCGCTGCAGGTGAAGAAAGCTTTACGTCTACAATATATCGTTGGTTTCTACGAAGATTAGCAAAACTCAAAAAAGCCTATTTTAATTTGCCATTCTTAGAGCACCAGAGTAAAATTAATTCGTCCAGGACCTGATAACTTGAGGTATAATTCGTATAGTTAAAAACGAGGCCAACCTTGGAAAAAAACGTTTGACATGCAATAAAAAATAAACTTGAGTTCATTCATATGGCATTTTTAAACACTTCATATTCGCATACGAAAAATATAAGTACGTTTGAATAACGTATTCGAATTTCGAAATGACCACTATGCAAGAACAGAAGCCATCAAAGCAATGTATATATATATATATATATCCTTGTTTCGACTTCGAAAAATCAGTAAATCCACAACATATCCATCCGTCCCTTGCTTGACGATAGTATACCTAATAATAGTAACTGAAACCAATAAAGCGAACGAAGCGATTTAGTTCGCTTTCTTCCCTCCCATGAAGGGCAAACAATTCTTCGGAATTCGGTCGTTCTCATTTTACACCTAAAAGGAATTTGCACGGGGCAGGGAAAGAATAGCTAAGGGATAGATAAGGCGAAAGGAAAGGGAAGAAAGGTGGATGTAGAGGGGGATAGAGAACATTCAGAGAATGTGCAAGTGACAGGCAAAGCGCACGCGAACCGGCATCGATGTGCGCCAGCTGCCTTATTTGACACTTAGAACGACAAACGGCCACCTTATTATTACCTCTCCCTATCACCGCTCGGCTCTGGCCAATCGATTGTCTATGACTCCGAACTCTGGGTCGACCCCCACTCTCTTTCTCACTCCTCCCTTCGCTCCGGAAGTCCTTGTCCGCGAGCCATCGTCCGAGGAATTTTCATTTTCTTTCAGCAGCGTGCGCCCCTGTTTGAAATCGATCCGCCTGACTTAAGCTGCATCACTTCAAATAATTATTACCTAATATTCGAAACAACAAGGCTGATGATACTTTTTGTAGATAATACTGCATCTTCATTAAAAAAATACCAACTAAAAAGAAGAACATAAAGAGTCGAAAACGGGAGCTCGGCAAAGTTGAACTAAAAATGAACTGTATCTGCGCGAGATTAACGAGAGCGTGGGAGTCTACTAATTATCGTATCTGATTACAGCTCGAGTAATTATCGTGGACTTCGAGATTACAGAGAAAAAGGGTGGGTGGTAGGGGGAGAGAAAGAGAGCAAAGGCAGCAAACAGGCCGGCAGCTGCAAGTAGTAAGAGCCAACGCGCGCGCAGCCAGGCGACGGCGAACGACTCAAAGTAGCATCCATAACGAGCCTAATGGAGTCACTTGGGGCGGCTGCGCGTTTCTTACATCGTCGTTCTTATTCTAACCCCGTTATCTCTCTCCCAACCTGCCGCCGGCTTCTACGCCGTTCTCATCTTCCTCTCGTAATTATCCTTCGCTTCCTTCCCGCTCTTCTTCTTCTTCTTCTTCTACTTATTCTTCCTCTATCCACTCTGCGCGCTAGTCTCGAGTACAGGTCTTGTACCTTCTTTTGATTCGCGCCTCGGATGTACATAGATATGCAGTTGGCCACACGGCACGATTTCGGCTCTCTTGCACTCACAATTTCTCTCTATCATAATTAGCTCATAGAGCCCATTAAAACTTGAGCAACCTGGTTAAGTTGGGCCTAACAAGGCCCCTTTCATTTTTTATCGAAAAATACCAGCTCGATGTTTTTCATTTCTAAAACTGCTGAGCTAATGTATTTTATGATATTGAAACACGATTCGACGCTATTGATGATGAAAAAATCCCGTGCCAGTGAATCGACCAAAAATTACAGCAACTAAATAATTGTATTTCGATCAATTAATTCGCTTTTACGCATAGTTAGGGGTGCGGCCCTGAATTTCAAGA